>JAFFZH010015303.1:0-63142 GCA_018420115.1 Euura saliciscinereae | reverse complement strand
ACAATAGACAGGACATCGACCATAAACCCCTCGAACTTTCTACTAATCTTCTCTATTTCTGACCAGCACATTTGGGCGACCAAATGTGCGGCTATAAACTCAAAATTCCAGTTCCTTTTACAACCCTACCTACGTGAATTTCTTCAAATTTCTACTCTATTGTTTCCAACATTTCCTGGACTCCACTACAACCTATGTATTTACATACCTCTTCCAAGAAACTCCATTTACCTAACTCAAACCTTAAGTATCTCCTACTTCGGATGGACGTCCCTTTCCTAAAGATTATCTACCAATCAAAGAATTTATCCAATTTCCTCACTCTACACTCTACTATCTTAACCAATCCTAATCTTCGTTACAAACTCTTACACCCTCTACTTTTCCAAAATCTTCCACTTTCTTCCTTCTATTAACTTCCAAACGACAGTTCACATCAATTTCTCAAACCAACAAGAACTAAGAGGACAGTCAGTCCTCGAACCGACAAACTATCAAATACCTAACAAATCAACAACCTATCGAATATCTAACAAACAGTCAAATCTTACTGAAATATCAATTAAACGACTTAGAAACAACAAATTCAACAATTTGTAAATGTACAGTTAGCGGGACAGGCTGTAATTGAAAAAAAAAAAAAAAAAAATTGGCGCCGTGACGACCGAATCACTGGGCCAGTCAGTCGGTAAACGCGGGTACGGACTGAGTGTATATGCCTGTACATAGATGTCCTCACCGGGCTTCCGTAGTGGTCAGAGTTTTTTCCTCGTCGTTTTGCTGCTTTCCTTCTGTTTTCAACCAGGAGCCGCCAAGATGGCGACTCGCTCGTAACTGTTAAACAATCTCTCTGACATGAAAAGGTTTGTAAATCGAGATTCAAAACGTTATTTCCATTCGAAATTCCGACCAAACGTTATTTTTCATATCGATAATCCCGCAAGGATGCGAGTGCATCATAACCCGTGCAAATTATTGTCAGACTTCATACCCAGCCTAACCTCAAATACGGTAAATAAATTATGTTTTTGTTAAACCGTTACGTTCTGATCAGCTGTTACAGGCTTTCGATTTAACCGATAATTAATTATGCGCAATCCTCTATCGACGAGGACAATGGAGACTAAGGTAACGAGCAAGACGAGCAGTCTGAAGGCTCTGTTGTTGCGAGCCTGGAGAGAAAGATGGAACGATTTACAATGGGGAATAAACATTAAAACGGTAAGTAATCATCAATCGTCAAGCATAATAGTATACGGATTAGCTAAACTCACAAACTCACGTTTATCCCATAGATTCTACCTAGAGGAGTCAACGGAGACGTTTACAATCTGGCCGATTGCATCTTGCAACAAGCTCTCGTCGGCCCGGGACCAAATCAACTCGTTTTATCTTATTTGAAACATTCGTTAAGTGCTCAGCTGGTGTCTTACGCGGCCGTTCTTCAGAGGATAAGCAAATACGGCGCCTTCCATAAGCCGCATTGTATAATTAGCCTCTTGGAGTTCCTGGAAACGATTCAAGTCGGTATAACTTGCCGAGGAAAACCTGAAGAGGATCTTCTGGCCGCTTCGGTCCTCTCCATCGTGCATTGGCTGCTGATGTGCTATCTCCATGCCTTAAAAATGCCACAGAACAATCCCTCCGTCATTTTTCCATTAGAATTAATAGACAAGCCGGCTAGTATCCTGAAGCAGATGATCAACTCTGACTTCCTATGCGCCATGATGTGTCTGGCTAAATACGACGACAAAGGTAGCTTTCTGAACAACGATCGTCGATAATTTGTCTATAAATACTCTATATTTTCTTCAGATCTGTATATGGAGGTGGTCAAAAAGTGCCAAGAGATCGAATCGCTCCAGAAAAACAGCATGATAAAGTCTGTAGTGCCGATCGAACCCTCTCTGAAACAGCTCTGCAGTCTGGACGTCGAGACTCTGGCCTCAAATTCGAAGAATAATGAGAAAGAGCCGATAACTTATTGCCTTCAACCTTTGCTGGCTGTTCAAGTTCTGCTCAATCCAAGCACGGAGACGACTGTACTGGTCAACCAACTGCTGATGATACAGAGGATAAAAGGATATTCGAACCCTAGACTGTACTGCGAAATAATACGCGCTTGTTTCATGTGCTTGCACGATGTCACTGGCACTTCCAAAGAATCGCTTTGGGGCGCTTTCACATTTTTAAAAGTACCACATATTTTGAAAGAACTCAACGCCACCACTTTGAACAGCGGCGAAGAAACGTTGGATTATTCTCAAGATATTTTAGATGCGTTTGAATTGCTCTTACAATTTACTCCGCTACTCGATATAATGGACACTGCCTGCTCCTGTAACTGTATAGAGTGTTTGTTGAACGAATTACAGAAAGTTCACTTGGTCACTGACAATCAGGCCAAACAGCTGAGCAGTCAACGGTGATTATTTTCTCTTATTTCAATTGATCCTACATACAGCAGTTTTCAATCGATCTCGTATGATTTACAGGGAAGGAGTTACAGCGGCTTTGCAGAAACTGGAACCGTTGGAAACGCCAAAACCGTCTATACCGAAGGTGATAATTCGCGCGGAGCCGACGCTGGCTGGAATATTAAAAACTCTGAACACCGATTACACAAAAATTCAGGAAGCACTGCTGAGCATGCTTTGCCAAGTACTGACTGGCAAGAGTTTCGAGCTGATCTTGGCCGTCGCTACGGTCGAGGGATCGTTGAAAACTTTCGTTTCAAAACTGATAAAGTTTAACGAATGCAGTAAGCAGATAAACGACACGGTTACCGGAAAAATGACCGCGACCAGGGCGATGCCGTTCGACGTCTCATTTCTCATGCTCTGTTCAATCGTCCAAACATACGGATCTGAAGTAGTCTTGGAAGAAGACGGCGACTCCTTCTTCGAGCAATGGGTCAGAGAGTGTATGGCGGAAAGAAACAAGCCCAAATGTCCTCGTAGAATGCTTCAGAACGTTGACGCAGCCAGAGTGGATTCTCTACTCGCCCAAATAAATTCTCCGAACCCAGATTTCAAATCCAGCAACATGAAATGGCACGTGGCCTGCAGATCTGCGATGGGTGCGGTAAAGGAACTGCTTTGCGCTTGGGAGAGCGGAGCTCTGGGGGCCTGCGATGTGAAGCGAGCCTTGGATGGCCTCAGAGCGGCGGCCTGCTGTTTACCGGTCTGTGCAGCCGCCTGGCTGTGTGCTCACGTTAGCATCACGCATCAGGACGCATTGCTAAAGCCTATGAACATGGTTCAACAATTTTTGACGCCAATTGCTAGCGAAGAGATGCAGGATAATTTTAAAGAGAGATCGAGTCTCATGTTCCAAATCATTCGTAAAATGCAGTACGATGTTCATCCTCCGACTCAGTCAAAAACGAAAGTTTTGTCCATGTCGCACAGTATAATTTCGAGGCAACCAATTTCCGAGCAACTTGAGACGGTGTGGCAAGGAATCCAGCAAAGAGGCTGGATAAATATCGAGGCCACCCAGTCCTTGGAATCTTTGCTCAACACTGGCGGTTCGCTTTGGTTCGTTTCAAACTTGGTCAAGGAGGTGATGAAGTACAGGTACCAGGAGGAATTGGATCAGGCGGTGGATCTAACGTTCGCAGTCTTTCACTTGGACATTGAAAGCTGTACTTTGGATCTTCTGCACCACGTTGTGCCACAATATTTATACAACAGATCACAGTGCGTAGCTCTTATCGAATGTTTAACGGTTTTTTTTTTCCCCAACGAGTTTCGATGTTGATAAATAAGCCTTGTAATTTTTAGGAGAGAAGAGCTCGTCGAGCCCCAGTCTTCCGTACTGGCGAAACTGTGCGTTTCTTGTATCTACTCAACGCTGGAACACAACAATTCAAATCCGCCTCGCGGGAATAACCGGAAACGGGCGAGATGTGACTTGGACAATGACGAATTAGACGCGATCGGCGTGCCGGCGAACAAAATACTGAGACTGAACGAATCTGGGGATTCGAATTCTATATTCGAGACAAGTTCTCCACAAATTCAAGGGCCGGCTAGCGGACAGAAGTCTATTCGCTTGAGGGAACCGTTGCTTACCGCGTTGAACATGTTATTCAAAACGTTCACCTTGCTCGCCGGAAAGGACGGCGAAGTATCGCAGCAAACACATTTCATTCTACAATTTTTGAGATTCATTGTTCAGTGCGGAAAGGACAGGACCAGAACCG
Source organism: Euura saliciscinereae (assembly GCA_018420115.1). NCBI lineage: Eukaryota > Metazoa > Arthropoda > Insecta > Hymenoptera > Tenthredinidae > Euura > Euura saliciscinereae. The sequence goes on along the minus strand of JAFFZH010015303.1, from coordinate 58,935 downwards.
TTCTCCAAGGGATGCCGCAGACTTTGGTGCCTTGTCTGCTGAAAGCTTTGCCAGAACTGTTCACGACTGATTTGTTGCTGAAGTTGTACGACATTCAGACGACAGTGGGAAGGAAAGCCACTGCGAGGGATCTTTGCATGCTCCGCAACATCAACTTGAAGCCAATGAAATAATTTAAAATGCAATAAGGATCTGCGACTAAGTCCTTGTTGAATCTGTGAATATGTTTCTTTTTTTTTTTAAGTATTATTGCATAATATAATTACCTGCATAAAATTCGTATGAAAATAAATCTGAGTTATATAAAAAAAAAGTGTAACTTGATCACAGAATTTCCGTTTTCAAAACTTGAATATTTTCTTCGCGATCGATTTGTGCGAGTATATCATCTATTTCAGCGGGTTCAAGCTTTCTAAAAGTATCAATCATGCTTCGACGTCTTTTTGATCTCTCTTGCATCTTGGCTAGTCTGTTGTATATTATTTCCATCACCTCGTTGTAACGCGCTTCTTCTCGCTCGACGTACTCTCTTTTCTCTTTTTCAATTACAGCCTAAAATTTGTGTACATTTAGAAGGGCAACTTGACTCGAGAGTTTAGTTATGTTGAGTAATATATTAATTAGATTCCGCAACTACCTCAGACTCGCCACAAACACTCTGCCACTTAGCATTCCACTTCTCTGCCTCTTCCGAGTCTTTTTTGATTAAAAGGTCCATGTCTTCCTTCTCCAAACGCTTAATTTTTTCCAAATCTTTCAATTCTGATCGTTTGATTTTCAACTTTATCATGTTTTCTTTCTCCGATGTCTGAATCGTCAATTTATTACTCTCCCAGTTAATCACATCTTCGTCTTGGTCGCTGCAACAAGTCGAGCATTCGAATCGGTCCGCGATGTCGGGTTCAATTTCTTTCTAAAAGACAATAAATCCCAGATACGTGGGATCGTTTCTTGCGATTTCATCTCCTTCGATATACGAATAATAGAAAAGTTAAAATACCTTGTCTTCTCTACAACAATATTTACAGTTTCCACAACAATCTCTACAATATCCATCGTCGTATTTAATCAACAGTTTTTCAGCGATATTCTCAGCAATACTTCGACCGCAAACTAAATGAACTAGATTCAAAGCGCACTGCGTTGTATGCGGACCTCCTCTACAGGTGATAATCTTACCTGAATTAAGTAATAAAAACAAATTTCGTCATATTTTCGATGGTAATTATTAGTTACCAAAAAATGTTACCATCGACAAAAACGTCGTCGTCGATGTACTTGTACTTCATATACTCTGACCCTTCAATTTTATGTCGCATCAGAGGATGGCAAGTCAGGGTTTTTCCCGCTCCGATAAAATGTTTTCTCAGTACAGGCGGTGCGTCTCCTATCGCAACGATCCACCTATGATTCTTTTCATAGTCCTGTAGCAGAGCTCTGACTGTTTTTGACTACAATAATTCATCGATTCAATCTAAGGCACCAAATTCTGCGTTCATTTCAATCGAGTTTACTTCTCCGAGGTATTTCGCTCCCAATAAACCGCCGGGCAGAACAAGAATATCGAACAGTGGTTGTTTCAAGACTTCGGATAACTTGGCATCCACGTGAAACTGAACGTTACTGCTGCTTGTAGCGGAAATCGAATCTTGTAAACTAGCGATAAGAACGTTTATCTGGAAATGAAATTAAGTTTCAATTTGAAGCAATTGAGATTGTATTACTCGAGATCCAGAGACTCACGCCAGCCCTTCGCATCACATCAGCCATTTGGGATACCTCAGAAAGTTCTGTATCTTCTGGGACAATGATAAGAGCTTGTTTACCATTTTCGCAAAAATCACCTAATGAACTTTCGCTGGATAATTTTCCCTGTGAATCGATCATATCGTCCTCTTCATCTGTGTAACTTTTTTTTTCCATTTTTTTTTTAGAATATTGTTTTTCCTAGAATAGTCTTACTTTTTGCTCTTTACAATCATTTTAGAGTGCGAATTCCCACGATTATCCAAAAGTTCGAAACACGATATACAGGAATGACGACATCCTACATTTTAACCGTCTTCCAATGCGATGGAAACAAACAAAGTATCGAGGCAAAAATTTCATCTGTTTCAATCCATTTATTTTTCGTAAGACAAGAGCGTATGGCAACTGCCATGACAAATAATTCAAACATTTTATAACAAAATATAGATATATGATTTCACATTAGTCAGGGAAGTATTGATATGAGGATAGAAAAAAAGAAAAAAGGGTAACATATTCTCTAGTGGGAATTATTTCAATGTCTACGATTCTCGTAGTTGGGTTTACAGATATAATATTCTGTTTTATCGTATCTCACATGTGTAGTGAAAGAGAGACCCAAAGTGGCTGCCTGCTCTCTGAAGCATTCCAATTCTCTGTCGTTCAATCCAGCTTTTATGTTTTGTCTCATCAGATCTTCATTGTTGAGCAAATTCTCACAAATTCCTCTGGCATAATGAGCGAACTCGGTCATCCCCTTATCTTCTTTCTTCACACTCAGACACTTCGACCAGAGTTTCTTCTCAGTCAGTTTATACTGCATCATTTTTTCGTTGATCTGTGAACAAAAATACGCGAAATTATGAACTTTGATGTCGAATGAGGATTCTAAATGTGAAAAGAATAACACTGCTGCGATTGTACCTCTTTAATTTTCTTAATGATGATATAATTGTTAGGGCTCAGCTCCTTTGCCTTGTTCATTTCTCGCATAGCGTCGTCGTACTCGCCCATAGTCATCAACGCCATTCCGAGCCTGAATGCGGATAAAAAGAACCGTTATATTTGGCTCACAAGTTTCAAATCGAACAAAAAGTTCCTAATAATTATTTCGATCGAAGCAACGTACGTGAAGGAGGCCTTAGCGTAGGGGATCGGCACGTTTCGGCACGCGATACACGCCTTGCGAGGTTCCTTCATTTTGTTATGGCAAATCGCTAAGTTGACCAAAGCTTTGGCCAAGGCTTTCTGCTGTATGTCTTGTTCCTCTTGGTTCTCCAATCTGACGGCTTCCAGAATAGAAATCACCTTACTGTACCTGTAAATTGAGAGTCAAAGCGTCAGAATTGTGATATCAAGTTTGAAAAAAAAATACAGGGAGACGAAAATACCGACCCTCTGATAGCCTGTTGCATCCTGTTTCTGCTAACATCGTCTTTAGCCGTTAGGCTGATGGTTTCGGCCTTAGGCAAGGCTATCCTGAGTGATTTTCTCTCCTCTTGATCAAGGTTCTCGTACGTATCAGCCCCCGCGTTGTCGAGGTAATCGATCAAATGGACGGCAAACATGACTTCCTCATTAGCAGGAACTCTGGGCGGGCATCCCAAAGGTCCGTAAGCATAGTCCGGGTGTATAATGAATTGTGCAATCTCGTGTTTCTTCATCGTCGAGATTCCGAGATCTAGACCAGGAATCAACGATCCTCGATTCAAACGAATTCTATGCGGGTTCTGACGCAAATGGGTAGAATCAAAAGGCTCGTCTTGGTACTCGAAGTAGCCCATGTAATGAATCGTCACCATTGCCTCTCGCGGGATTACTGCGCCAACCCCGGCTTGCTTCACCAATTTGAACACCTGGGAAGATGATCATATCAGATATAGTAATAATGGCGAAAACTTGGAAGTGTATTTGGCAATATGATTGTTCAAGTCCGTTCTTCGATTCGCTACCTTTCCATCGCCGGAAATATCGGTCATTGCAAGTTTGAGTTTCTCAAAGCTCATGCCGCATGGGGTGATTTTCTCCCCTTCTGAACTCGCGGCGTCAATTCCTTCGTCAACATCGTCTTCGATGTTGAGATACTGCAGCATCTCCTGGCTGGTGATATTGCGGTTCCTAGTGAATCCGCACTCCTCGTCTGCGTCTAGATCGGCGTCGAAGTCATTTATGGTTTCTAATACCATATTGTCTCTGGCCATGAGTTCACTGAAACCGAACGGTGATTGAGTTTATACAATATCTTTGTGTGCGATATGAATCGATGTATTATTCGAAGACTATGACTTTTCACTCGTCCTCAATTCTTCGAATACCCAGTTCAATACGAATGTAATTGAATATGAGCCACAGGTGCGCGAGCAGACTCAGGTATAAACCTTTTCGATACCCGGAATTTGGCAGCCCTATGTGCAAACCCTAAACCCTAATTCCGCGAATTTTAATTTCGTTTTCACATTTCTTTTCCAAACTTGTCCTTTTGTATTCCCATTGTAGTTTTCTCGGGGTTTTACCCCACCTGCCTCGTCGTAAAATTTTACAACCACTCTCTCAACGAAACGGGAGAATTTCCCAATTTTGTGGGAAACAATAACGAATCCATTCAATCGATTATTGATGATACAATATTATTCAAACAGAGATCAAGACAGCATGTTATTAATTATGTAATAATCATTATTATTGTAATACTCACGTTATGGTGAACTTTCGCTGGCTTTTTATCTCCTCTCCCTGCATTTTGAAGCTTTTTATTCTCGTGCGTATTATACGAAATATAATGCGAGTCGCTTGGCACGTTCGTCAAACAAAGCACCTTATTGTTGTGGCTAGCAACGCTGACCTGAGACCCACATCTACTATCGGGATTTGTTTAGTCGACAAAAAGTGAAACAAGAGACAGAGAAGGGAAAACGAATCTGATGATTATTCGAGGCGGATCAAATTTCAAACGCCGCTACTACGCTTCAAAGGGACAAGATTTTCTCCAGCTCACGCCAAACGAGACGTAACACTGAATTCCGAATTTATAATCGCAAGAAAACGACTCTGAACAAACCGAGGCGATCAACGAGCAACGATAACCTTGTGGACGGGCGGAGAGCCGCTGAGAACTTGAGAAGGACCGCGCGGAAGCGGCGAGATGTAAACAACGCCACAAACTAACAAAATTCAAGAGAAACGAGTGTTATGATATTGTTTAGTCAATTTTCAGGTTAAACTCCTTCCTTTTCTTCTTCGTTCGGATTACAGTACTTTCGTTCTCACTCCAACTACGTCATTCACGCCTGTGACTCCATCTATAAGCGTTCGCCTGACGGGCTCTTTCTTACCGGCACACACTACACAGTGTGACAGTGTTTTTACAACCAATGTTTACACGGCTCACATAATTCTAACCTAAAAAAATTCTATTCTAACCTCAAAAACTGTAAAATACTTAGAAACGAAATAAGATGAATTCTTTCCGCAAGGTCTTGAAGGACGCTAAGAATATACTGATCCTAACCGGCGCCGGTGTTTCGGCCGAATCTGGTGTCCCGACATTTCGGGGTTCGGGGGGCTTGTGGAGGACTTACAGATCCCAGAATATCGCTACTCCCCAGGCTTTCAACGCCAATCCTTCTCTGGTCTGGGAGTTCTATCATTACAGAAGAGAATTAGTCCTGAAAGTCAGCCCTAACGAGGTAAAATTGAAAATTACCTAACTTTAACAGAGTCATCGTTGCAGTCATGAATTATTCAACCGAACATGAGTCTACGGTCGTTGACACTGTCCTCACTCCACAGGCACACGAGGCGATAGCGGCGTTCGAAGAACGAATGACCAGAGACGGGAACATCGTCACGATACTCACTCAGAATATAGATGGACTTCACCAGCGGGCTGGGTCCAAGAACGTCATAGAGCTACACGGTTCTCTCTACAAAACGAGATGCACCAAGTGCAAGGAGGTCGTGGAGGACAGAAACAGTCCGATTTGTCCCTCCCTCGAAGGAAAGGGGTAATAGAAAGTAACTTCTTCCTCGTCTCTCGGTCGTAGACCTCTACCAGAATGCAAACTGGGTTTGATTAACGGCGGTGATTCGCAGCGCTCCGGACCCTGACGCAAAATCTTTGCCCATTCCCTTGGAGGAGTTACCGAGATGTAGAAAAGCCGAGTGCAAGGGTCTGCTCAGGCCCCATATCGTATGGTTCGGCGAAAACTTGGAGAAAAGCGTACTTTGTAGAGCTGGTGAATAAGTTTGATATCCTGGAATAGCAGCCTCGGAGGTTTTCTTGGCTAATGAATTCATTTTTCTGCTTCCAGGTGAAGCGGTAGAAAATTGTGATGTTTGCCTGGTCGTTGGTACGTCGTCGGTAGTTTATCCAGCCGCAATGTTCGCCCCTCAGGTGGCAGATCGTGGAGTAGCCGTTGCCGAATTCAACCTCGAGTCTACACCAGCTACTAGTCAATTCCAGTAAGCTGTTCCGATGTAGCAAAAAATCTTGTATTTTCGAATCTTGATACGGATATACGTTATTTATTCAATGTCAAAAAATACATTCAAGACTAGGTAGTATGATATGATATAATATATTAAATCTGTCTGTAAAAAAACGTGCAACAAACAATAGTTATCTCTTCATCGTCCTAGACAGAGCTGAAAAGAGAAGAACATTACTACCTTGTTTAAAATCAACATCGTGACAACTGAGATATTTGTTTTCCAGGTACCATTTCGAAGGCCCTTGTACGAGTACTATTCCGCAAGCCCTGGCGTTGTAACTTGGACGGATTTTAATATATTGAATTTTGTTCACCTTTGACCTCACACAGCTCTGTGGCCGCTCCAAGATCCTCGAGGTATTGAAGCCAGAGCGTTTGTTTGGCCGATAGCACGTCTCCTGGTCCTTTGACTTCCACGAATTTACACTGTAACAAAAACGAATAGTTTACTTTGTTGTATGAATACATTCTATTATACATTGTTTTTTTTGACTTTACAGAATTTCTTACAATAAACTTTGAAACGTTACGTCAACTCTGAATTCATTCGCGAAAACGAGTAGCCTAATCTCTTACCTTCAACTCAAAAGAATTCCAAACTAGAAGATCTGGAAAGCCAGCCCTCCATCCGTAGAAGTTTAATGCCAATCTTTCACAGATTCCCGAAACGACTGGCGTACCGATGCATCGAACTACGTCCTGGAATTTAAAAAACGTGCACAAGTTGGAATTGGCTTTGTCTAGAGATAGATGAGCAGGGCTCAGACTGCTTACCCTTAGCTGTGTTCCGCTGAGAAACAAACTCGTCGGCATTAGGGACTCGTAGTGTTGTCTTATTTCCAAAGATCGAGAGATCGTATTGCCAAGTTCGTCAGCGCTCATTCTTCTAAGCTCCGTTATCCTCTTGTTTATTTGCTCCTTCCTGTTGTCGTAAAAATCTGACGTATACAAGTCCAACGGCGCTTTTTGGTAAGCCGATAAATAAGCAGCTGGAACCGGCACACCGTAGATTTCGTCCCACATGAGCAGCGTGAACAAAGTCACAGGCAGGGAACCCTCGCAATGCCATCCCTCCGGATATCCGTTCTTTTTGTAATACAACTGAGCTCGGTGCTCGACGCTCATGTACCCCTTATCGCCACCTTCCATGTCCATTTTCCAGGTGCTCTTGCGCCCCGGATGGTTACTGAAAAACATCGAACACGTCAATTTTTCGTCCCTCGCTCCAAGCGCAGGTTTGAAAATATTTACCCTTGCAGAGCGTTTCCGCCTATGGAAACCTTGGGAGTATTCCATTGGATCTCTTTCTCCATGAGCTCATTCAGCTCAGATTTTTTGGCCTGGCTGACACCCTTTCGCTTGAACAGAGTGGCGGCTCGTTTGTTGAGAAGATGTCTCGAAGTTTCTGAGATTTTCTCAAGTCTCAGACCCTCGATGGTCACGAGTGCAGCGGTTTCGGGGTCTTTTTTGTGGTACATTTCAATCAGCGCCAGTTCTTCGTACCAATCGCCCTTTTTACCCTGTAACATGACCTCTTGGCTTATGAGATCCCTCAGGATCCGCACCGCCTCGGGCAACGTGGATTTGTCCTTTTTGAACACCTCCAAGCAAGACGTTACCGTCTTTACGCAGACGTATTCTTCTCGGAATCTCTGAACGTGTCGAGGCAGCTGAGTTTCTTTGAAACTGCGAAGGCAGAAAAATTATTATCCGGTGTTCCGTCACGAATCGATCAACAATTCTTCGTTCTCTTTCATCACCTCAGCTGATTCTGCCCAAGAAGAACCATCAAACGAGCGTGTGCATCTCGACCGAGGGTCTTGAGCAGGTCCACGTTCTCCTTTGGGTCTTTCGGCGGGTCCATAGCGTCCCTCCATTTATTTCTTTGCTCGACGTACCTGTGGAACGAAATAATCTGTTAGAATTGTCAATCGGAGAGTTGGTTCGTCGACTAATCTCTACCTACCTGATCAGATGTTCTCGGTCTTGGAAGACGGGGTCACGCTGTACCGGAACTTCTGGGAATCTCAGAGTTCCCTCCTTGATCATAGTCAGTTTGAGGAATATATCGACCAGTTTTGTGGTCACATCCTCCGAGGGCATCAAGAGAGTGACGATCCTGTCTACAAGATTGATCACCTCCTCTGGCAAGCACACGCAATGGCCTAAGCTGGTCAAAACGTTTCTTCGCAGGGCTGCGGCAGGACTTTCCATCCCAGGAAACAAGGGTTTGATGCTATTGATCTTCAAAAGTTGCTGCACACAGGTTTCCTTGTTAACCTTGCAGGGCTGTTTCATCTGCCGACAGAGTTCTCTCGCGTCACCCGCAGAAAGCATCTCCAAGAGTGTTTCCAAGCTGAGGTGGTCGGTATCTGAAAAACGAGGAAAAATTGCGTTACTAAATTCTGGGTCATCGAAGAGTGAGAAAACTCGGGAATCACTCACCGGATCTGACGAGCCTCTGTCTTTCTAGCTCGTCGAGATAAGGTCTTAGATCTTGCGATATTTCCGGGTATTCAAAAACCACGGCTCTTCTCCAGCAGTACTTTCTCTTGATCATCCTGACGAACAGCATCTGTGCTTTTTCTGAGAGACTAATAATCCCGAATATCTGATCTAATTCTTCGTCGTTGAAGTAGCCGCAGTTGATAGGGTGAGAAAAAACGTCGGTAATAATTTTAAAAAGGTGTTCCGCATGCTTTTCCCTCGGGATAATCACCTTCTTTATATCGTAGCTCGAGGAACTCCCGCCGACACGGTATTCTTCGACTTTAGGTTTCACCTTAATCCCAGCATAATACTGTTCCAAGTTGTAACGACTCGGGGGTATAATTCCACTTCTACGTAAATTCAAGTTCTCTATCATGTCTGAAACTTTGCCAGTGTCGATCCTCTCATTCAAGACTTTCATCGTAACGCGATGCTTCAGGTGTTTCACCGCTTCTCTAGCGCCGTTCGTTAGCTGCTTCTTGCGGGGCGAGGGAGGGCAGTCGCTCTTCAACGGAGATCGCTTGACGGTCTGATTTTTAGTCGGTGTAATCGGTACCTCGTTCTCGCACGAAGACCCTCGCTTTATTGTCCAACGAGGTTTCCACTCGTCGTCGCTGTCGAGTATATCGACAATCTCGTCTTTGACGGCGGCGCTTGGGCCGTCGTTCAGATGCTTCTTGCAGGGCGAAGAAGTGCCGGTGATGTTCGAATTAGATCGTTTCAGACTTTTGTCCTTGGTCGGAGTTACGGATGGTTCATTTTCATAGGAAAACTCGAGATTTATTTTCGCTTTCGAAGCCGCCTCATCGTCGCTGTCGAGTATGTCGATTACCTCGTTTTTTACCGGCGATAATTTTGCGGGTGATTTTTTCACCTGAGTCGTAGGAATCGAGGACTTCATAGTTTTCCGAAAACTTCTAACCTTCTTGTTCTTCGCGCTCCTACTCGCAATCAGTGGCGAAACCTTCGGGGTTACGGTTACATGCTTCTTTTGCGTCAGTTGGCTCTTCGGATTGACTGATTTGTAAAAATTGTAGATCGACGTTTGTTGAGACATTTCTGTCAAGTGGTTCGGTCCGGTTGAAGAACGAAATTTAAAAACAATCCAATCTCACGAATTTCGTCGTCGAAATAAAAAACAATATATCACAGCTCGGGGGCTATCTCCTTCATGCACACATCGCACACCGTCACCACTCACCTGACATCTGTGACACCGTGCACGTGAGGCTCTCGAAAATGGCGGGTAGATTACGCGCCAAATAATATGCCAGAGTGTCTCGATCGAACGGAAAATTTAAAAACTAACCGCAGTGACCGCCACTCGGCGTAGATGAGGATATTGTCGGTAGCGTGCGGGGTTCGAAGAGAAATATGTGAAGGATCGGTGAGTTTTCGTGACAACAACGACAAAGGACCACGTGTGGACCGTGGAATTTGGCGGAATGTTCAATTGCAATGGCAAAGTGAATTCCAACGACTGGAGAATAAACAAGTCGAGTTCCTTCATACGAAACGAAATCGAAAATGTGATTTTCACGTCTCAGGACAGCCTCTTCTTGGGAGACATTATGTTGTTCGGCAGCGTTCTGCCCAGCGCTACGGCGGCTCTGGATTTAAAGCACTTGGGCATGTGCATAGAGTAAGAATGACACCGACGTATCTTTACATTCCCAACGTTGTTCGGAACGCTGAATGACAAGTTTATCAATTTTTCTATCAACGTAGGATGAAGCTGAAGCTACTGAGTCGACAAAGGGCTCACGATTTTTTATCCTACCAAAAGCCGGCCCACGATCAACCCGACTTTTATTCCGCGAGGAAGGACATCTACGAATGTGTCGCCTACGTACGCTCCTACCTCAACAGGTATAACATTCTCTCTTCTGTAACACTGAGGATATTAAACGATTCGAATCCGCAGCATCAAATGGGACTCTGAGGTGATGAAAAATGTGGAGAATCTGGTCGGAGAAGACTTCGAAGAACTGCTTCTAGGGTTGAACATGTTCCTCCGAGGATTGAAGGGCATCAACGACTCAGTCTTTCACTACGCCGCATCAAACCGGGGCAACGAAGTACGAAGAATTCAAATATATTCACCGAACCTTCGGACTCAATGTGGTCACGCTCTATATTCCTCATTTTTTAGTCGCTGCAGCCAGACTTTCACCTCTATCATCTCCACTTGGAGCTGAGGTGGCTGAACCTGACTCTGCTCCATGCCAAAGAATGCCCAGAAAGTTACGCCACACAGGACACGGAGGCCCTCTTCTCCTTGGGGGACGTCAATGCTTCGTCCCAGAGTTTTAGTCTGGATACCACTATGGCAGGGATTGTCGACGATCTGATTTACATCGCCATGAAGTTATTCGAAAGGGTGCGATGGATTGTACACACAGAAAGTAATGCAATTGTAAGATCCCTCGCCGACGCTACATTCGTTTCCTTCTCTAGATACCGTTGGCCGATCTCCGCACCAAGACCCCCTACAGCTGTACCTGCGCGAAAGAATTGTGGCTCATGCTTCAGATATTCATCGACGATTTAGCGGCCAAAAGAAAGTCAAAGGTTGATTGATAAAACTCGCCAGCTGATAATTCTTCTAGACCAAGTTTCCTAAGACAAATCTCTTGCTTTTAGATATTCTGGCAGTACGTAAACAACAGTCTAAACACAAGAATCGGAGCAACCGGGCCCGAAGCATCGACATCGTGGAATAATAATGACGGGTATAATAATTCCATTGATTGTAAAAATCCCGAGATGTTTTGTCTCTGGCTGATATACCACCTCGCCCTCTTGTACGGCTACAACATGGACACAGTTTACAGCGGCGTATCTTCGGCGAGGGTAAAAACAAAACGAAGCAGATTTCATGCACAGAGTCTATTTGATATGATTCTTGATCGTTCCATCTACCTCTTGTATGATTAGATTCAACCAAACTATGTACAAGTGGAGAAGATCCTCAAGGTATACGTGGAAAGAGGCGGTAAAGCCGGAGAGAGGGACGAGATCGACGAAGAACTTGGAGGAATGATACCGCTGCTGACTACCCTCACCTGTGAATGGTGGCAGCCGCGTGTTCAGATCGTTTCCTTGCTTTGGGACTGTTTTCATCGACGATTAGATCTACCGTTTCTTTTACAGGCTGCGGGACCGTGGCAGGCATCCATAGACAAGTGAGCAAAACAATAACTGTATACCAATTCTAATACAAATTACGTGTTTCTTTTTCGTTGGCAGAAAAGGTCCCGCAGATATCCTGAAGCAAGTCAGACAGAGATTGGAAGATAATTCGGACCAGAATAAATTGTCGTCTTACGGAATGTTCCTCAGATTGTTGGGTAACGATCTTCTTCCATTTCACGTATCACATTTTTTTCACCAGGGAAACAATAACGATAATTTTTTGACTCGACCGGATAGGTATATTTTTGAGGAAGAGTATGCAAGCGAACGATTCTAAACACTGGAATCAAATGAAGGGGAGAATTTATTCAAAATTCACTAAGAGTAAGGTGGAAGAATTCGCTGAGGCTGGACTCTACAATTTCATCTCCCTTTTCATAACTCTGGCTCTTGCGACTAATACTTTTGAAGTCGTAAGTATTTTTTCCACAAGGTGAGACGAGCTGAAAGCTCCAATTCATTGACCGATCGTTTTTACAGTGCACCATGATGCTGGATCTCTTGCCCAACGTGCTAGAGGACAGCAGAGATGTCAAGAGTCGAATCGTGATATGGAAAGGCGAGCTCGTCGTGCTGTTACTATTCGCTGAACAGAAAATAAACTTCCAAAAGATTCCCAAACAGTTTCTGAACGAGGTGAGAAACCGAGAAAAGAGCAGTTTTCGAGTTCCTCGAGCATTTACCAACATTTCATAATTCTAGGTGGACACTATAAGTTGTGGTTGTTGCAAAGACGAGACCTCCCGTTTGATGATGGCGTCTTACATCGATGTATTGAATGAAATCTTCCAATCCAGCGATAACATGGAACTCTCCGAACACTCGTTGATCGGAGGATGGATCGGAAGATATCTCCTCGAGTGTTCTAAAGCTAGATTCAACGCGTTAATCACTGTGCTGAATAACGTATTTGACAAATGCGTCAACTTGAGGAGTTTGAGGCCTGAAAATAATTCAGGTGAATGAATTCATGCGATGATACATTTCTTCCCTCAATTAAACTCATCGCGATTATAGTTTGAATAATTCTGATTCACAGTCGCAAATGGAAGCAGCCAAATGCTAGAAGCCTTGTGGGGGAACGTAGCTGGGAGCGTTCGTCTCTTGGTACTGGATTCTAAGACACACGGGGATTGCCAGAGTCTAACGGAACTCGCCGCAAAGTTTACTATAGAGGCTCTGAGAGATCCAGGAATGGCCAGTCGACATGGACAAAGTTTTTCGTCGTTATTCAAGCATTTCAGTTCGACACTGAAAGTCGACGTTAGGTAATGGAGGATGTTAATCATAGAATAACTCTAATCTGATATTTTGCCTCTTGAACTACTTTCAGGACAATCAGATCCTACTTGGCGTTGATTTTACCCAATCAAAGCGCTGCGAATGAACTAAAGAAGCAGAAAAATTCCGACGTCCAAGTTATACAGGTATTGTTTCGAAACAGAGATCGATCACGACCGGACATTCGTTGACAATTTTTATTCTTGCATTTCAGGCATGGATAAAATGTTGCATTTTGGATAACGACACTCCGAACAAGGATAGTGATTATCTAACTCGGTACATAATCAGAAGCGATGAGGTTACGCAAACATTCACATCTAGACCCGATCAAATTGAAATCGAAAATAGCCAGACACCGATTATTCCCTTCATCAAAGCAATCCGGAATCAATGGTGTAGCTTACAGGTATGCAAAAAAAAAAAAAAAAAATTTCACTCTTTCAGCAAAATTGTGTGAAATGTGTGAAAAACTTCTCCATTTACAGACGGAATCAGGGCGTCTTGGACTTGGCAAAAAGTGCAGGACTTATTTTGAACACATTGAAAAGTGGGTGACGGTCCCGATAACGGAAGAAGCCGGGGAATCAAAACTAACGTTTTGGATTTATCAATGCATCGGGACATTGATATCATACTGCTCCCCAATGTTATACGTCAAGGTGCGATAGAAATATGTTTAATCGAACAAATTTCATTGAATGAAACAGAAAATTAAAAAATTAAAATACTCCTTTTGTTTTGTCTTTCGATCTAGAATCAGCCAAAAAGTACACTGATAGATTTGATCAACAAATTTATGTTGCCCCCAGACGAAACGGCTTGGGTTATGAACATCGGCAAGCGAATATTCCCCTTGGTTATTTCAGGAATTGGCCATTTGGATGTGAGAAGCGATATTCGCCTCCAATCGCTGATCAATACTCTGTTTGACAAATATTTGCCATACTTAATCACAGGATCATCGAACGGTGATTATAAAGTTTCGAAAAGTCTCCTAGATTGTTTCCAGGGTAATAATATCAACATTTCAAGAGGAATCTTCGAAAAATTGACTGCAAATTTTATAACAACTTGCAAAGACTTTTCCGCTCACAAAAATTGTCATTTGGTGCGTATTGATGAAATAGTTGGATACAAAGATCCTAAGAATTGAATAATCGAAAAATTCATTTAATTTTCTGCGTTCCAGGTGCTTTTTCTGTTGAAGGATTTAGTCAACAGAGGAAAGTCTTTCGAATCTAGCATCATCGATCTGATAATATCGGTCTGTCTACCTCATGTGATCATTCTTTACATGAAAGTGCACAATCGCGATACGCATAGACAACAAACGATTGATGTTATCGCAGCTTTAACACGGAGTCCATACTACAGAGAGAGTGAAACGAGAAGGTGATTATTTGATTATTGATCCAGATTCACGACGTAATTAATTTGCATAGTTGATTCAACGTGTGTTTTCTATTTTCTCTTCTTTTTCAGAGAGGAAATGATGTTGCTATTAACGAATATGGTCCAGACATGCTTGGTTAAATGGTCAGAGAAGTTATTCGAATTCATGACGTCAGTTTGTGAATTAATTCCAGAGTTAAGGCCACGTGTTTGTCGAAAGATAGAACAATTATTAGATAACAATAAATATAAAAACAGCGTTGCTTTGAGGTAATTAAAATTGAATTTACAAAACTTATGGAGTAAAAGCATCGTAACGGGCTCAAATTTTGATCCCTTTCTTTTTCTTCATTTTTCAGATTCTCTTTGAAACAGTTGAAAGAGAGGTAATCCTATCGCCAGGAAGACGATGGATCGATTCAGGATAGGAAATCATCGTATTTCGTCTGTTGATTTTTTTTTTTTTTTAGAGTAAAGTTGTAAATAGGAACTAATACGATTAAATATATAATGTTATAATACCACGATGGATGAAATGAATTTGAGTTTCTATCAAGTCTTTTATTGTTATATTATAATAATTAATCCTAACAATATCCATGATTTACACGTGACTAAAATAATTAGGAGAATTTTTTTTCCGGACCTGCGAATGTCGATTTGAATCTTTTTTCATACTCGTACTGATTCTCAAAAAACGTTAAGACGTTGATCAACATTAATGAAACTCTCCAGTAATTATCAATTGATACGTTTTTCATA
Organism: Euura saliciscinereae; assembly: GCA_018420115.1. Taxonomy (NCBI): domain Eukaryota; kingdom Metazoa; phylum Arthropoda; class Insecta; order Hymenoptera; family Tenthredinidae; genus Euura; species Euura saliciscinereae. Next base: position 43,573 of record JAFFZH010015303.1, on the reverse strand, counting down.
AAGTAACGTAAAATCAGCTAAACGAACTACGAAGTCTCGTTTATAAAATTTAGAATAGAAGAAAACCGAATATCAATAAAAGAGAAGAACTCCCCCCTTCATCACGTAAATTATTATTATTATACATATTTCACTTTTGAAGATAAATTGAACTCAAATTACCGATTGAAATACTAGGTGCGAATTTATGCAGCGCTATTTACAACCCTTTGCTTTACGATTCGGTTTCCCTGAATCTCAATTATCACCTCGCGATCGCGTTAGAACTATAAATAATTGTGTAAAGCTGTCAAGGTGAATCTTTTTTTGTCCTTGTCCTCCGTGTGAACAACTTGACGCGAAAAAAAAAACTCGAATTAAATAACTCATTTCCGATGGGAATGACGCGAGCGATGGTGTTTCAACGTGTTGGAACTCGCGATGATGGGAATTGTCGGCGTTGCAGTGGCTGTGGGTGATCGTCATCCAATCGATTCCAAGCGTGAAACTGCCGCACGAACTGTGTTGCGTAATCCAGGATCTACGCTGCCATTTAGCAAAGATTCGAGCCTCTCAACATATCCGTCTATATTCTGCAAGGTTGCGCCGTCGTGCGTACCTGAAAAATGGCAAGCAGAGAATTGGAATAAAGAGGCTAGATAACGCTAGAAACAATTCCTGAATCGGTTAAGAGCTAAATCGGACCACCTTGCAGAGGTATAGTAGCAAAACTGCCCGCGAGTTGAGACCTTAAAGAATCTAGATGACGCTGCAGCGACTGATTAGTCGCCCGTTGCTGACTGGTTTCAGACTCTAATCGATTTACGGCAGCGTGTAAGCTATCCACGTGGCGTTGAAGGACAGCGTTTTGTGCCTCGTAGTCCGAAGTCGCTTTTCTCAGCTGTCGTAACTCTGCTTCGCATGCTAAGTATCAAAAGGATTCATTCAATCACGGCAATTCTTGAATGTAGTCGAGGAGACGGTTCGATAGAAGAGAAAACTACCTTTGTTATGATCTAGAAACTCCTCTGTAAATATCGGTATGTCAAAGCCGGAAAAATCGTGTTCCTTTTCCTGCTGTACTTCCTGAAATAACGACACGATCATCGAATGAGAATAAATCGCGTAGATTCACCGAGTAAATTTGACCGAGTCTCGATACATACAATGTGTTCTATCGTCGGCTCCGTTCCGTTTCTTTCCTTCTTGTTATCCCCAACTTTTTCAGTGTTCTGTTTCTCGCTGAACAAACGATACGCCTCCGTTTGCTTGTAATCCGTGACTTCCCTGTTGTATCGTTCCTTGTCTTGCTCGGCCGCATCCAAATATTGCTGTGATCAAAAATGAAGATTGAATAAAACCGTAAGACTCGTGAAACTTTCATCCAATTCGATTCAACCCACCTGTTTCTGATCCACCGGTAACGTGCTCCATTCGGCCGCCAGGACTTTGGTGATCTCGGCAAACGGCATCGTGGGATTTTCCGACCTAACTTTTTCCCTGCGGTCGTTGAGGAATCTAAGAAATATGGAGTCTGTATTAATTACGAAGGTCGATGAAAAAAAACCGAAATTCTCACCGAAAGTATCCAGTCAGTGGCTGTTTAGGAGCCGTAGCGTCCCTGGGAGCCTTTTTACGCTTCTTGCCTCTGCTAGCGGATGCTGAGCCGCCGCTCGCTACCGGAGTCGATCCTTTTTTGGAATCATTGTCCAGAGCGGAGTCTGGAGTTTTGTCCTCTACGCTGCCAGGGGATTTATCTGAAAGACGAAAGGGCGGAGGATGAGAATCTTTCGGAGGTGATTTGATATTACCGATCGTTCAATATTTACTGTTATCCGTTTCTCCGTTGAGTACGGGCTGCTCCGCCCCTCCGTTAAGTTCGACCATATCGTTAGTGACAGCAGGTTCACTCATTCTAAATAATTAGTTTGTGTATTAGCAGCTATATCGGCATATTGGTTTGCGAGAGACTCGAAACATATCACAGGGACCCGCGTCGGTCTGCGGTTATTATGAATATTTTTCAAAAGCTTACGCGAGCGAACGGCTTCTCGGACACGCGTTCATTTATTCAACTGACTTGTATTTGTTTACAAAACTTTTGATAAGAGACAGAATAGGTAGTCGTGTCTACACCTACAATCAAATATTACCTAACTCGATCCGATCAACTACAGTAGCGATATTCGGTCCGATTATGATCGTGGCTTTGATTAGATTCGATAGATCCCCCAGATTTCGATCCCTTGATTATTAGATCTCTCTTATCGTTCAACTCGACTTAATTTTCAAGTCCCGACGCTTTTTTGAGGTTAGAAAAAATTTAATTACTTTGTTCGCAATGTAACTAGACGCGCGATGATGAATACCAATTTTCAAACAAAAGAGAAACGAGAGGTGAAGCAAAAAAATCCCTAGATCCATTTGTTCCATAGACTAAAATTTTCTGCACATAGTATTTTTCGCTTTCCGCGCATGAACAAGTTAGCCGAAACACTTGTGCGCACCTCACGCATGCTCCTTCTCCTTCCACCTAGTTTCAAATCGACGTTTTATCCTTATCACTAAGGATGCAGGATCAATGACGCAGAATCATTCGGAGTATGAATCCAGTTGCCCTACTGGAGCGAACGTGTGAGGTTTGACGCAAATATGGATCGTGATCATCATCACTATAAGCGTAAGCACGACGAATACCGGGCCGCTGGACGGGATCGGTCCAGAGACCGACATCATCAGCAGGACGAAGAGAAAAACAAGTGGGTATATTCAGTTCGATATATAGTTTTATTAACTTCGTTTATCATAAAATTCGGAATCTCGTACGTGGAATATATCTAAACGGGTCTGAATATGGTTTCAATTTCTCATAGCAACAGCCCACGGTTATCATATCACCCTTCAATCGAAAACAGATTAGGATTAGGGATTAGGGATTAGCGAAGTTGGGAGTTTTTCATCAAAATATTTGCGTTCAACCTGTGTTCAAAATCTACGAAGGAAAAGACCACCAGGTGGTGACACTAGCGCTTTCAGCTTCGGGTTCTCAAAACGATCGGGAATTGCCTCTTTTTCGAACTAATTCATCAATAATTGGATTTAATTGACATTATTTCGGTTAATTAACACTGAATGAACATAATTTCAAGTATTTTCTTCAATTTGCGTTATTTATTCGACATCTAGAACCCCGTCTGTTCGTTAAATAACCGAAATTGTCACTCGACCTTGACATTTGTTGAAAAATCTTGCTAAACTTTGAATCAACGGCGGAACTCGGAACTAAACGATGTTATATAGTCCTCAGTATTCGTACCGCGCGTCACATTCCCCTTCAGAGCTCAGACAGTCAACGATCAGTGTGTAGGACGGGAAAAAAAATTGTTTCATCGTTAAAATATCAGGTAAATTTAATTACGACCTCGCTAAAAACCTTCTACCGATCTGATTCTACGAAACGATCTTATATATAACGGTTCGATTATTCAATAATATCCGATTAATAAGCCAAACAACCTCACGGTCGTTTGTCCGATAAAACTAAACAAAACGTGCATGAACTCGTTGTGTGTTTGAAACTGATTGTTTCGTTTGCGAAACTTGATTCGTGTATAATCTTGCCATTTTTCTTATCGCGCTGCATCGTATACTGTTACCCACGTGAGGTAATAATTATTCACATCAGCATTACGCGAAATATCAGTTGACCGGTCAACCATGTGATCATCATCCGTGCTCGCTTCTTCATTCGCTACAATGTTGCATAAATTATTGTTTTCATTCGCGTACAGAATTTCTAAAAATCGACAACGAGACACCGCGTCCGAACGCGATCTTTTTGTTTATTTTCCACCACTGCATGGCCGTCCCTTTGTTACGATCTTTCTTTGTTTACAAAATGCGTGTTTGGATCTTCCATGCTGCCTAAACTGCGCTCGTTTCTACGCGGGGGTTTTTTTCCTTCTATTTTTTCCTCGTGTTACCGATTTTTTTTTTCAACCTCTTCTCCAGATACTTCATGGCAGACCAAGGAAGGGCAAGGGGCCGCGCTCGTGGTCGAGCCAGGGGCGTCGAGGCTCCACGTCCGGCAGCTGCGTCGATCCCAGCACCGCAGGGTGCTTGGGCAAAACGACCTGGACCACCTCAACCTCAAACTCAATCGTACCCTCAACCAGGACCTTCGCGTCCGACTGCGCAGGCAGCCCAGCCACCACCACCAGGGGTAAGTGTTTTTTCTCTGTCTCCCTGAAAGAAAGGATATTCTCAGAAAAGTATCTCCGTGTGAATTCGCTGCGCTGTAAGCTACGCAAACGTTACTGTGACTCGACGCTGCTGACTGGAGAGTAAATATGCTGACCACTCATAAGTGTTGGGTTCTATTCGGGCCACTTGTTATATTCCAGACGCAGTAACCCGACCCTATATTCTGAGATGCTTCTGTTTTTTTTTCTTTTTCTACATCTAGGATTGCCTGATAGAAAACACTGTGATAAGCTTATTCCGTCTCATACAATGTATTCTCAGTATTCATGTGGCGGACTGATTTAATTATCAAGAAAACCCTTCAGAAAGCGATAAGATAAAAATGGTCTTGAAAGGAAATAGAGAATGTAGAAGAATGAGAGAAAAATACCCTCATAGTCAATTGTATACAATGAAATTGTTTCTCAAATTTAATTTAAATCTTCTTATTGTTGTTACCTTTGTCAGTCAATATTAGAATGCAAACCTGTTGTCTGTTTGGGATTGAATGTTAAAAGTAGAAAGGTTTTCATTATCCCTTCTGGGAATTTTTACCACTAGTTTGGATTGTTGGATCCTTATTTCCAGGTACTTGGGGTGCTGTTTATTGTCTGTTGAAGGTCTGAAAACCCCTGGAATACAGTGACACGTGTTTCTGTCCTTTGTTTAGGATTTTCTACCTGACTTACCCAAAACTAGCCATGACCATGTGTCCTATCTTTCTCTGTTTATTGGTTTTTCCATTGTCTTCCACGAATGCATTATGTATGAAAGTATCTGAGAACTCAAGTCTGCGTTAAATATATTTTCTATTTGATCGTTTGACTCCAAGTTTTTCTTTCTTCACATCAGCTTCGAATTTCTAAGAATTTATTAATTTCACACAAATAATGTAGACTACGAGAAAAATACTCAATAAATACTTGATCGTTTATTCCAGACCGTAGGACGTGCCACTTCTCGAGTGGGTGTGAGAGGAGACGCAGAGGCTGGTGATGTTGCGCAACACGTTCAGCAGATGGCGATTGGTACGAAGTTGAACAATAAATTGTCTTGATTAATAAGAATTTGAATCATTTTTACAAGCAGTTTGTAGAAACGAAATCAAGAAGATTCAAGTCAAAAAATTTCACACTAGCTTATGTCTGTCTGTTACTTGTGTTGAAAAAACAGGAGTCGGAGGAGACGGAGGAGCAGCGGTAGGACGTGGCGCGATGCGTGGTCGGCGCCAAATACAGACTGAAATCATTATAACCAGGCCGCAGTCACTCGCGAGCAAACAAGGTATTGAAAATCGTTGACGAAGAGAGAATTCGCAGAGCAACGAAACAATTGGAATATTAAAAAAAAAAAAAAACGTACATTTTACTGTCTGCAGGGACTTCTGGTAATCCGATAAAACTGCAGGCCAATTACTTCAAGCTTCTCAGCACAACAGACTGGTGCCTGTACCAGTACAGAGTCGATTTCGCTCCTGAGGAAGATCGAACCATAGTTCGCAAGGGGTTGTTGCGACCCCACAAAGAAACTCTCGGGCCGTACATCTTTGACGGGACCGTTTTGTACACAAGCAACCGTCTGCCGGAGGTGAGGAGCAAATATTTTATTTTTCTGTTTTCTTTCTTGTTCCAGCACCGTCCTCGACTCTGCTGAAGTATCAACGGAGTTCTATTTTAATAAATGAATATGAAATTTCAGAGAATGGAGCTATTCTCCACGCGCCAGTCCGACGAGGCACAAATTCGCATCGAGATCAAGCAAGCCGGCGACTTGGTGCAGGGAGATTATCACTATCTCCAGTTCTTCAATATCATCATGCGCAAGTGTCTCGGACATTTGAATCTACAACTGGTTGGCCGCGATTTTTACGACGCATTGGCAAAGATCGAGATCAGAGACTTCCAGCTGGAGCTTTGGCCAGGTTACATAACATCGATCCGCCAACACGAGCGCGACATCCTCATGTGCTCTGAGATATCTCACAAAGTCATGCGCCAGCAGACCTTGTACAACATTCTAGACGATTGCCGCCGCAACTCGCGCTCGGGAGATTATAGGGTGTGTGAAATATCTTTACGCTAATTAAAACGACCGTTACAGATTCAATTGAATACTCATCCTTTTTTTTCTCCATTTGCAGAAAGAGTTCGCGGTCATGGTCATGGGACAGGTCGTCCTTACGGGATACAATAATAATACGTATCGCGTTGACGACGTGGACTTTGACGTCACTCCGCAGTCTACTTTCCAGCTGCGTAACGGAGAAAGCATAAGCTACGTCGATTACTATAAGAACAAGTATCGCATCAACATCCGCAACGCAACCCAGCCGATGCTGGTCAGCAAGACTAAGCCTCGCGAGCGACGTGCAGGACAGTCAGAACTGGTCTACCTTGTCCCAGAATTGTGCAGAGCCACTGGTGAGTTTATCAGTTTATTTGATATCCTAATTTTTGACAATTACTATCTAAATTTCAGTTGTCTTCGTTTTTGATCGAGCTTTGTTGACTAACCATCTGCTTTTTTTCTCTTTCTCTCTTCCTCAGGCATAACGGATGACATGAGGGCTCAATGGCAGCTGATGAAGGCCCTCTCCGATCACATGCGCGTTGGTCCAGAGAGCAGAATCCAGAAGTTGCTCGCATTCAACCGACGTCTACGAACTACGCCCGAGGTCGAAGCTGACCTGAAAGAGTGGAACTTGAAGTTGAATGACTCGTTGGTCGAAGTCCCGGCAAGAGTCCTCCCGATGCAGAAGATTACATTTGCAGGAGGGCAAGTCGACGCTGGGCGAGAAGCTGATTGGACGCGTGAACTGCGTAATGTGAGAATGCTCACCTGCGGAAAGCTGGATAATTGGGCTCTGATCACTACGAGCCGTGCCAAGAGAGACGTTGACGTAAGTTTCCAAGCAATTTTTTCTCGCAGCATTCACACCATTATTATTATGTATCGATCAATTTTTCATTTCTGATTACAGAACTTCGTGACAACCTTGATTCAAGTCTCCGGCAAGCTCGGCTTCAGGATATCTCAGCCAAGGGTACACGAGATCTACGACGACAAGTCGCAGTCATATTTGACCGCGATCGAAGATATCATGAGTCGCGTATCCGCTCAGCTGATATTCTGCGTCGTCCCGAACAATCGTCCGGAACGTTATTCCGCGATCAAGAAGAAGTGCTGTACCGACAGGGCAGTACCCACTCAGGTCTTCCTCGCCAAAAATCTGACTAACAAAGGACTCGCCTCCGTCGCTACCAAAGTTGGAATCCAGATGAATTGCAAAATCGGCGGAGCTCCGTGGACCATTGGCATTCCCCTGACCGGATTGATGATCGTCGGATACGACGTTTGTCACGACACTGCACAGAAAGGCCGAGATTACGGTGAGTTTTTCAAGATAATTGCCCTGTATTTTTTCATTTGAAGAAACTCAATATTGAAGATTCTATTCTGATATCCCTTTGTTTAATCTAATTTACAGGTGCCCTGGTTGCATCGTTGGACAAGAATTTCACGCAGTACTTCAGTGCGGTGAGCGAACATAGCAGCGGCGAAGAGCTCTCAAACGACCTCTCTGCAAACATGATAAAGGCAATCCGCAGTTATCAAACCAAGAACAACGCACTACCGCAGCACATCGTCATCTACAGGGACGGTGTCGGAGAGGGCCAGGTCCCTTATGTATTTAATCACGAGGTGGTACTACTGAAGTCTAAGCTCGCACAGGTCTATGGGGAGCAAGAGTGCAAGATGGCTTTCGTCATCGTAACGAAGGGCCTTAAGACGAGGCTGTTCATGGGCAAAGCCAATCCACCGCCCGGAACCATCGTGGACGACGTTATTACGGATCCGACAAAGTACGACTTCTTCATCGTGCCACAGTCCGTAAGACAGGGATCCGTGTCGCCGACCGCGTTCAGCGTGATCTCCGATAACGTCGGTCTGTCACCTGACAGAATGCAGCAGTTGAGTTACAAGATGACCCATATGTACTTCAACTGGAGCGGTACGGTAAGGGTGCCAGCACCCTGCCAATACGCTCACAAGTTGGCGTTTTTGGTGTCACAGTCGATACACAGAACGCCAAACCAACAATTGGAGAATCTCCTCTACTTCCTTTAAGCTCGTGAACATTGGTTTATCTTTTACCAACTAACTAAGGAAAGTTACTCGAGAGTTTCCAATTTCGTTTTAATATCACCAAAGATATTTAATCTATTTCATTTTTGCACTTTTATCATCATTACTCTTTTTTTTTTCTTAACATTGATTACAGCTAACAATGATTAAGTAACTTTATTCTTTAAACTTTTTTTTTCTATAATACGTAATAAATAAACTTTGTTGTTTGATAACAAAGATGTAGTTTTACACGATTCTATGTTGTCATGAATGATATTTGATTGGCACTAAGATGAAAAATATAGATAGAATCTCCCTACCATTATCATTATATTTTCTTTAATTTGACTTCAGTCTTTATTTCGTTTTTATAATTATGAGAGAAATTCATGGCGTATTTTTTGTTTCTATTTTATGACAAGCTAATTATGGTCGATTTAAATATAAATATACCTATTTTCAGTTACCAAAGGGCAAGATTAAAAAAAAAAAAAAGATGATTATCTTGACGGTGAAAATAATAATTGCGAATAAATAACATGTTTAATGTTCGTATGCGAGAATATAGCAATTATAAGTTTAATGTGTTCATAGACTAAGTGTATGAATGTATTGGTGATAAGAAGTTCGTGTGAAAAAGAAAGTTCCTGATCAAAACACTCATGTTTTGAGGTGATATTCTTGGCGCTGATTTATATTTTTGTAATGAAAAAGAAAATTAATAAAAGTTGAAAACATGTATGTTTGAAATCGTGTTGGTTCTTTCTGTTTTATTATTGATAGAATAACAACCGAAATGTTCTTCCCCTATCCCACTAATTTCTAATTCTATGACGCCTGAATAGAGAATTGTCCAAGTTTCATTAAATGAGTTCAGAACCGACGAACTAGAGATTCTCAAAGACGATAAGTATGAAATTCAATTATTATAGGAAGAATAATATTCTACACTTTTTCACCATCAAAGTCGAACGAATTGGTTAACCGGAAGATTAGATTACTAGCGGTAAAGTGATGTTATTCGCCTTCGTACTTTAGTGCCCTGTAATACAATTTTTCAACAACTCAGAATTTCATTCGATCACTTTCATGGAAATGGTGATTAAAAAGCTTGACATTATATCACAGGCGTTTTAAAATAGTTCAGTCAAAAATAAAAACTTCTCAACTATTCAATTAACTTTGAAGACGAATTGAATTGCAATGAAATGATGATTGATTTGAGACTACTGGAATTAAAAACCCAATATTGTAATTAATTTTGAGAAAAAAAAAACCAAAACGTACGTTTATCAGGTATTAATGTTATAAATATTATCACACACTCGTTATGAATATGAAGAATCATTTGTTGTTGTTTTGTGTTATTTTTTTTCATATTTTTTTATGAGATGGTCGTACATATTGTATAATGGTATAAATATAATATGTATATGTTTAATAATGGCTATTATTAAAAACTAATTACTTACAAAGTGGTGTGTGTTAATTATGTACATCAATAGTTGCGCTTTCATTTAATTTTTTTTCGTCATATTTTATGTACTTGTAAATGGTATTAATTTTTCGTCCTTAATGCTATTAATAATAATGTTCATAACGAATTTATTTATTTATTTATTTAAAAGCAGCCAGCCTTCTTCTTTAGCAAATCACAACAATTCTGAATACCTATTTATTGGTTCAGTATTTTATGTATATTTGTTTGTATTTTGTTTGTTGAGTTTTTATTTTTCATTTACTTATTCGTGATCAATAAATAATTATAATAATGGCTATTATTATCGTTACCGTTATTATTATAGTTGTAATTATAATAACGAAAACGAGAATAATTTTATAAATGAAAATATGTATACATATCATCATGTAAATAGTAATAAGCTATCCTAAAATTATACTTTTGTGGTAAGATTATCCTTAGGCCTTCATCATCGACAGGCCATGTGTATATTTCGATTATTACAATACGTATACTGCAAACATACCCTAAGTTAACGGCATGTCTCAATTCAGCTCTTGCGATTCATTCATGGTATAAATATAATCGAGTTCTTGATGAATTCAAATGAATTTGTTACATTTAATATTTATTCCTTACTTTCTTTCTCTTTAATAACAAATGGTTGGAAACTTATACTTTAGGAATGGATATCCAATCATTTTTGAGCTGCTAGAGTTCATGTACTGTTAAAAGAAAGAAAAAATCTACAATAAACGGTGTTGGATATGATTATAGAATAATAACGTATGTATGAATCAGCATGTGTAAAAAAGGTATATAAAACGCGACGCTTAAAGTATGATTTGAATAATTTTCATCAATTAATGATTCAACGACAATAATGATAATGATAGTTATGATAATAGAGTACTGGAAATATTTTGTATGTAAATTTGTTTTTCTTTTTGTACCTTAACTTGAGATACAGCATAAAGGCAATTTTAGAATTATTCTCAATTAAAAAATCCCAAGCATTACTCTAAAGACTATTACGATGAAGCTACAATTATTGGATGATTATTAGAAATATTTCTGAGCTACCCACAATAATCTTATTCGTGATTCTTGTTGGTTTTTTTCTTACCCCCCGTATTTGTACACCGTTTGTATACATACATATTTATTTAATAATTTCACAAATATATAAACGTTAAAAAAGTGCGTTTATGCTTATGTTTATGTTTATGTTTATCCTTTTATAGTTTATCATGATCGTATATAAAAGAAAACTGTTTACTAGAGGCAAAAGTGTAATTCGTTTGATTAACATCCCCCGAACTTGAGAGGATACATAATTTCAGTTTGTAATCCAAATCAGAAAGCCTATTTTCTGATCGGCTGTTAATTATTTCCTGTCAATCAATGAATATTGTATCTACGTCGTTGTCGTATAAAATCGATAGAAACGTGTTTATAATATGGCTATGTGTAAAATGTGTTTCGTATAAATATGTTTATAAACTCACAGTCAGCAATGGCAGTATGATTTGATAAATTAGATTCATATACGGTCAATGATGACTCGCACGATCGGTATACATAATTAAATATGTATCAGAGTAAGAGCAGTTAGATAATTGGTATTTGATTATTATTTAATAATAATAATAATCATAGTAATAATATATAATATAATAAACCGATGTACACAGAGTTAGAAAATATTTCTCTAGCTTTGTTTATAATACTTTAGTATTGTTTTCTGTAGAAGCCAAGATTCGTAATTTTTTTTTTCTTGAATCAACCACTTCTACAACATTATATTTCAATCATTACATTTTTTTCTCATCTTCTTTCTTTTTCAGCAGAATTCGTTTAATTATTATATAGATTGAAAATGACGTTGATTATATTTAATGATTCGCGATATACATAATGATAAATCGTGAATAACTAATATCTTCCAGCCTTTGAATTACAAATAACGTCGAGAAGATTAGATATATCAAATTTTCACCAAGCAAATTGCCCAATTATCTCGTCTTTTATACATGTATTTTGAAAACATTCCACTTCTTAACGATTATTTCCTTTTTTATGGCACCCTACGTATGATTTGCCACCGAATTATCATTACAATGAACTTAATTTTATAGATTCTCATTATGACCAAAGAAAAAGAATAAAGATTAGAAAAATAATGAATGTACGATATAGTTACGTTTCACCGAATAAGATAATTGAAATGATTATTTTCAATAGAGATCGTATAAAGAGTTCCTTTCCTTCAGTGGCAAGCTGCCGTATAGTTTATTTAGCCAATCGACTCATTATCTCGATTCATGGTACGAAATCAAGGCTGATGGGTGGAATCTGAGACGTAAGAACTTTTTGTTTCAATGATTATATGAATTTTGATCATTTGAGTAATCAGGCTCTCATGTGTATTGCTTTATTAGCTGCTAAGAAACGTAATATAGTAAGTGAAAAAAAAAGCTACCAGCGACTTGAAATAATTTTTACAATAAGGTAAAATATGGCAGTGAAGATATTTGTTAAAGAATAAAATCGATAAAAAATAAATTGTAAAAAATAAATCCCATCAACGTTGTAAACTCTAAAACAAATTCTTAAAATTAATTCTCTTAGATCAAAATATCGTTAAGTTATTAAAATCCAATTGTTTTCTAAAATCGGAATTCAATTATTAGGCAAGAACACAGTCGTTATAATAATGAAAGAAATGTACATGTGCAGATTTTCTAAATTATCTTCTCTTTGTGTTTTCATAATAATCGTTCGCCTCAATAATCACCGCGAACTAAGATAAGGTATAAATTCATACTTGAAAAAAAAAAAAAAAACACGGGTCGTGACAATTAGACTCTTTTTACTATCTTCATATCTTCAATCTAACGTCACTGCACCTCACATCTGAGTTCCATTGCGCAAATAAAATCGCGGGAAGAGAGAGATAGAGAAATTAAAAACCAATAAATCTAAATACGCTAAGTTTAACTTAATGTCGAATTCGATCAGTACGAAATAATCACCGTCAGCTACCTAAGAAATTGGCAAGTGCGATCCTTCTATGGACAAATTTACCAAAATAGCAAGAATTTCATTGAATAGATTTTGCATACCTACGTATGTAAATCAAGAGGCTATCCGACCGAAACTGGAATGATTATATGTTTTCAAATCTCCTTTAGAATATTGCTCGATTCGCATTTGCAAACGAGCAACTAGAAAAAATAATAATAATATGAATTAAAAAAAGGTATCATTTTCACTTATGTATACCGCCGAGGATAGACATCGTATAATTTTTCGTATTATTATTATCATTATTATTATTATTATTATGTAAAAACGATAGCCTCTGTATATTAACATCAGTATTTATCTTATTTTTTTTCCGTATCTGGATCACGATTCATTTCGTGGTTTCATGATGGCACGTGTTATAGGAACACACTTATTTTGTTTTTATTAACACTCAAATTCCGAAGCTGTTATGGCATTTAGATCTTTCATTAGTCCCTCTAAATTGGCCATTTCTTGATTCAATTCCTCCGTGCTGTACGATGGCTGAAAATATCAGAGATATGTAGAAATGAAAAATAAAACAATATAAAGTCATGGTGCTTAGTTACTCAACTAAAGTTTACGATACATTTAATTCGAACTCAAAGTCTTCGATTAAAAACGAGAATTACCTTCAATCGTTCAACCTCCTCCGCAGTGTGACTTGGATTGACGACGGAAGCTAATCTATTTTTCGTTATTTGCGCTGTCGTCACTGGTGGTTTTTTATAAGGACTACCAGAGATTGTGGGCCTCACCGTTACTTGAGAGACTGTAAATTATATCAATCGTGATTGGTAAATATTGTTTTGCGCATTTTCCTTACCAATTTGCATTTCTAAAATTGAATTCCCATTTTTACCCACCTCCATGTTTCTGCTGCGCAGGAGTAGACGGCGCAGACTGTGGCGGCGGCGCTGGGACACTAAAACTTTTGAGCGGATGACCTTGGAGTCTTTTTGCATTCGCATTCTCCATAACGCCTACCGTGCTGTTTGGTTGGCTATTGGAACCATAAACGCTAGCTGCGTACTGAATATTTGCTCCGTACTGAGAATTTGTCGCGGGATAGGGAATCTGAAAACAAAATAAAAAATCAGAAACTCATTCAGAATGAATTCGATAAGCCATCGAATAATGAAGTATAATGAAATACCTGTGTTTGCAGGGGTTCGTAGGTACTCGGCATGCTGCAAGAATCAGGGCTAGACTCCGGAGTTGGTTCCAAGGTAACATGCGCTCTGCTTAGACTGTACTGGGCGGCGGTACGAGGATAATTCGTTCTTACCGAAGGCACATCTCCGCAAGAATTGTGAATCGCCGGTTGGGACATGCTGCTATTGACGATCGGAGTAGCCGTGGCTATTGCTAAAACAAAAATACGAAAGATGATGCCTCAATGATCGACAAAATTGGTCGAAATTGTAATAGGAGAAGTGAAATCTATGTGTGAATGAACAGTGAGCGGTTGGAGTGTTGAAGCGTAGAAAATAGTATATTGTTTACCGAGCGAGAAAACAGTCGATTGCGGGCCGAGTACGAAGTTGAACACCGAGGCAAAGCCGAGGTGTTTTCAACTCGTACGAGGCACAAGCAACTGTTTTCTCCGAGGTGAACATACTATTTTTTACGACAGCGGAGCGAAAACAGCGAGTAGCGGAGCGAAAACAGCAAGTTTCCATCCGCAAACGAGGGACCGGCAATTGACTGGTTTCCATCCTCGTTTGCGGATGGAAACTCGCTGTTTTCGCTCCGCTGTCGTAAAAAATAATAAATGTGTACAAAGCAAAAAAAAATCGGTGTTATCTGTTTTGATACTCACGCTGATGCAGAGGAACAGTGTCAACAGGGAGGGTAATGAGTTTAGGTTTATGACTTCCTCGGTTGTGTTGTCTCGTTAGGGTAGAACATTTTTCATCGTTGTTACCTGATATATCCGTTAAATGTTAAATGAAAGAAAATTCAACAAAATGTAATAGAGATATGATGAAAAAGGACAATTTGGCCAATTAAAAGAATTAATGAACATGTTACAATTCTCAATTATCGATCATTTCTTACCCATATAGCTTGGCACGTATGTCCGTTTGTCCAACGAACTAGAATTAATGTGCATATTATCCTGGTTGTAATCCTGATTTCCAGATCTCGGAAGAGTGTTGCTGACCACACCGCTGGTAGAAGCTTCACCGTTTATCGAAGACTTCTCCAAAGCCTTGAGTTCCATTTGATCGTGATGTATCCAAAGATCTGGCGGCTTGATGTTAGTCTTTTGATTCGCATCTTTTGTGTAGCTGTGAAAATAAGGTTTACAAGTTTTTAATCTTGAACATGAATGGATCAAATTTCCCTAAACTCACCCTTTCTTGTGATCAGGAGACTCTGGAGTTCTCCGACAGCATACTACTACAACCACGACGGCTATCCCAGTTACAGCGACGACTGAGAGACCGACTATTATGTATATCATCATGCTCGATAGTCCTCGACCATCTGTTGAAATAATTATTCGAAATAAGATGTGTTAGAGATTAATGTTTTCCACTCGTTTTCAATGGGACTTGACAAGGATGAGCTGATTTAGACTTTGGACGACATTTTTAACGGACAAAGAATACGAAATTTGAACATGCGACGACGAACAAACATTTAATGGGTGACAAAAACGATGACAAGAACGAAAAGGGAGTAAAAAATGATACGGAATTATTTGGTGATCAACTTAAAAGAAACAAAGCCTTACCTCGACCATGCGATTCGTCTGAGTACAGAATGCCATTGCCTGACGAAAAATTCAAAATAAAATAATTAAACGTGAAATAAAAATTAAAAGTATAAAATCGAACGACAAAACGGGATAAAAAAAAGTTACACATACACATGATATAATTGAATTATTGTTACAAACAATCCTCGTCACTTACTTTGTGGCGTTTTGAACTGAACGGTAGACGAGAACGGACCGTATCCTTTAGAATTGCGGGCCTGAATCTTGAAATAGTAGTTCGTACTTGGCTGCAGGATTTTTATCATAATCTCAGTTTGTTCGCCGATTATAGCCTCGACTCTCCAGTCTCTGTCCCACTTGGTGTTGTCAGTTGTATAAGATATAACATATCCTGCGTAAAAAAAATGAGAATGTCAATATTCGTATCACCTAGCTTATCGAACCGTTCGATTTTCGAGAATATCTATGCTGCTCACCGGTAATCGGTCCGTTTGGCTGCTTGGGAGGCTGCCAATGAAGCATAACTGCGGTCGGATTGTCTTGAACGCTTTGAACGGTAAGATCGCGGGGCGGCGAGCTTGGCGCTGCTTCCTGAGTCTGATTCAAGACGACCATGCTCCAAGGAGATTCTCTTCTTCCCTGAAATTGAACGAACGTTAGCAAAATATAGGAAAAAATCTAGAAAACGTTCCGTCGAGTCTGATAACGAAATGAAGTACCTTGACCAATTTGACCGTGAACTCGTATTGAGTATTCGGCCTGAGATCATCGATCATACAATTCAAATCTGAAGCATTGTAGTATTTGTATCTTGGATTACTGCTGTGATGATACGAAGTGTAACGAACGACGTAATACCGCTTGTCTGTTATGTACTGTAAAAGAAAAATGAATAAATGAATAAATAAAAAGGCAACTCAATTCATTTCTTTCTAAAAAAAATACTTACCTGACGATTTGACAAAGTGCTGTCCGTCCAATAAAGAACCATCGTACTAGCCGAAAGTACGATAGCTTTGAGCCCAACGGGTGGAATCAATGGTGAAACAGATTCAGGAACGGATCGCTCCATAGTCCTAACATTCGCGTACGCCGGAGTCCCTTCCCCGATTCCGTTAGTTGCTCGCAGGGCGATAACGTACTCCGATAAGGGCTCTGCGATGAGTAAAGAATTGATTAGAAATTCATTCGATTCTTGTTTCCGACTGACTTTAATATCGTTTAATGGCAGTTGCGAACCCACCTAACGACTCGATGGTGAAATATCGCTGTTTGCTATCCAATTTCTGAGTGTGATTATCCGGGAATCCTTTACCCCATCCCAAAGTATATCCTCGCACTTTGATACTCTGGTCTTTGGGTGGGCTCCAAGAGACCAGAATTGAGTCGGACATGGCTTTAGCTGAAACAATAATTAATCAAGGTGATATTGAAAGTGTCCAGATCGAGTATCGAAGAAGCCTTTCTTTTCCTGTCCAGTAAAACTCACTTTTCAGATTGGTAGGAGTGTTGGGAACTCTACTTTCGTCCAAATCTCTTTCGTATGGTTCGATATCCATCATGTCGCTCCAAGGCCCGGTCCCATTCACGTTTAGGGCACATATTCTGACTTGATAAACGACTTGTTTCTCGAGTCCATTCAGTTGATACATTCTCTGGTTACCCTGCGTCGTTATGGAAGTCCAATGGCGTTTGTCGTGTCGACGATATCGTATTTTGTATCCGGTGATCACACCGTTTTCTCCCTCAAGCGGCGGCTCCCAGCGTATGATTATGCTCTGCAAAATACAACTTACAGTCTCACGGAACTTGTGAATTTTTACCGACCCTGAGAAAGATATGGTCATCAAATTACCGTAGAATTTCCAGCTTCCAAGGTGACATTGTGCGGAGGTTGGGATGGCTGAGTGCTGAGAGTCCGCACTGTAATTTCACTGGTCGAAGCACCGGGTCCATTTTCGTTAGAAGCCTGAACCCAGAAATTGTATTCGGTGAAAGGTTTAAGATCTGAAATTTCGTAAGTTGTTCCCGGAGTCTCATGAACCTTTCCTTCGTTCTCCCCCTGCGACAAGAAGCACAAAGTATGATAGAAAAAAAGATCGAGCTATTTTCCTGGATAAAATATTCATCGTTATCCAACACTCACCTCTATGTAAGTAATTATATATTTAGAAATTCTCCCATTCGTTATCACAGGCTCCTCCCAAGTCAGAGCTACGCTCATGCTGTTGGTCGCGTGGCCTTGTAGATTTACCGGAGGTCCGGGAACATGCGCCTGTTCAACAAAACAACGAGTAAATAAACGTAATTGCCCGACATCTGATCAAATGACTGAACTTCTTCTCCAATCACCTCGGATTGAGTGACCACATGCAGTACGCCGCTAGAAGCACCAGCGCCTCTCGTGTTGATGGCGACAACACGAAATTGATACTTCAAGCTCGGCTGTAGTCCTCGGATAACGCCCTCCAATCTATTGTGTAAAGTGTTGACGAGGCGTTCCCTGTACAAGTAAAACAAAAATTGATTATAAAATCTGATCTGGATCGCTTCTGTCTTCATTGTCTGCAGATGATATTTCGTACCTCTGGGATCCTTCCTGTTTATAGTAAACGTAATAAGTCTGTATATCTCCGTTAGAATTCTCCGGCTCTCGCCACCTCAGAGTAACGAATCTTGTTGAGACAATGACGGCCGATAGATCTCTAGGGGCTGATGGAACGCTGCCTTCTCCGGCATCCAGTGTTTCGGTATCGTCTATAAAATGGGTTTCAGGGTTGAGCTGGGAGTCAGGATCGCGTATAGTGTCCAATATGTCGGCAGGGTCGTCCGACGGACTGATAGACACTTCGGGATTTGGAGCGTAAGCGGATAACGTATGGCCGAGTAAAGTGCTCGGATGCTGCCACGTGTTGTTGTACAACTGCCTATGGGGAGGATGTTTTTTGGGAGGATATTTTCCGGAATTTACAGATCTCTGGGTGGTTGATTTTTCTGGGTTTCGTTCGTTAGTTTGCGAGTAAAGACACAGTTACGGAATTGGGGAAATGAAAAGAAAAGAAAAAACAATAAACAAATTAAAATCATAAAAATATAACAATAAATTAACAAATTATATTAAAAAACAGTTATAATTATCGTAAAAAGAATAAATAAAACGATGATAATTTATAGATTTTTTTTACATCTTTTACTCACTAGGCTGGTTTATGACAAGTCTTGCAGATGCCTGAACGCTACCGGCCGGGTTTATTCCGATGCATTGAAATATACCAGCGTCGATTAGCAATAGTCCGTTGATGCGCAGATTGTAGCTACATAGAAAACAGAAGAAGGGATACCAAAATTCAGAAACCTGAATTGAAAACAACAATTTGAGGAACGAGTTTAAATAATCAATTCAAGATACCGACCCATCGACCAGCTGCCAATAGGCGCTCAATGTTATTTTCTCCCCATTTTTAAGCCAGGTCACTTTCGGTTCGGGTTTTCCGTATATTTTACATTCCAGTTCAAGGTCTTCATTTTCATTCGCAACTTTGTCTTCCGGTTTCTTGATAAATCTCGGCGGAACTGGATCAAAAATTAAAACAAAGACAATCAGAATTCAACGATTTTTGAATAGAGTTATTTTCAGTAGATAGAGAGGTAGATATTCGTTGCAAAGAAACGATATTCACCTTGCACCGTGACCTCTGCTACCGCGTCCAAAGTTTCCACGTCATTTTCAGCCCTGCATTGATAAGATCCGTGGTCCATCTCTCTGATGTCGGTAATCATCAGACTGGAAGCTGCTACTCTTCGATATCTTGAACAACACAATGAATTGGAATGGTTGATAAAATATTGTATATTCAATACAATGAAATATAAAGTACAAACAATCACCTTGAATCGAGCGGGGCTAAATCAACGGCAATTCCATCCTTCAGCCACAAAATACTTGGCTTTGGACTTCCATTAGCTGCGCATTCCAAGGTAATAGTAGTTCCTTCGATAGCCACATGCTCCGAAGGTTTTGCGATAAATACCGGAGCCGTTGCTCCCTGATCTGTGAATCGATAATGAGAATTAAAATGATTATCGACCGTTTAGAATCCGAGAACCAAAAAAAGTATTCTGAGATTGAAGAAAAACTCGCCAATATCGCTGCTCAATAAGGCGAGCTGAGCTTTGTTGCTAAGTCTATTTTGTCCCAGTCCACTGGCGTTGCACCTGTACGATCCAACATCCTGCGGTTGTACATGGTCTATTTCCAAAGCCCCTGTAATAAAAAAAAAAACACAAAATTTTGTTAGAGATATTCCGTTCCACAGTATCGGTGATTTAATAAAATCCGGAAAAATATATACCAGAAGGTAAAATCGTCATTCGGCTTTCGTCCAACGAAAGGGGATGCTCGTCCTTGAGCCATTGAATGATCAGAGGGCTTGCCGACAGCGGTATGACGCAACTCAGGTAAGCTATTTGTCCCGGATAAACCATAGTGTCTTGCGGTTCCCTTTCGAATCCAGGCAGGCCTGCGAGAACGGTGAATTATTGGGATCGATTAGTTCGGAGCAAGATAAAATCAACTACGGAACAAGTACTTTGTACAATAACTTTGCACTACTAACTCGCAAGTTTGATAGTGGCGGTTCGCGATACGATAGCTCCGACATTGTCTATCGTTGCAATACACTGATATCCGCCGGCGAGCTCAGGATTTCCTGCGTAAACGCTGCTGATATACAGAGAGCCGTTTGCGAGCTGAGATCTGTGGTGAACAAAGAAACAAACAGTTTATATAAAATATACGCAAGTATATACATTTTTTCTCTGTTCATTAGATAAACTCGTCAGTCTCGCCCGCTGAACTTGCCAACCTGAAACTATCGCCGATGAAAGATATTAGCTGCCCGTCGTCTGTCCTCCATTGAATCACAGGTTCTCCTAGCGAACTCTTCTTAGCTATGCAGTCCAGTCTTGCTTGGGCACCTTGCTCCACTACCACGTCCTGAGGTTCTACTATCAGCTGCAATCCATCTCCACCTATTGCTAAAAGATTGTGAAAAACAATTTCTCAATTGTATGCATGCATGAGATATAAAACAGTATGAGTAGGTATATTAAAATCTTGATGAAATGACAATTTATTTTCACCATTTTCTTTCATTTTCAATCGAATGACAAAATAATGTTCACTGTTAAATTCGTTAAATTCCTAAAGTAACTTTTATCATTCTTTAACTTTTATTTTTAATCCACGATGAAGTGTTTTTTTACGATTGCGGAAGCTAGAAAAAAAAAACTAAATTCTATATGATTAATCATTTTTGTTGTTTTTCTGTTTTTAATTTTCAATTAATTTTTAATTTTATTCTCTTATGTTGATCAATAATAAAAATTACGAGAACATTTTCAATTTTGTTTGTTTTTCTTCAATCGTGAAGGCGTTTTTTTTTTTTTTTAACTTTATTTTCTTATTCATCGATAATAAAATCTAGAAGAACATTTTTTATTATTCTAGAAGAACTTTTTTTTCCCTCTACTTCTTCAATTGTGAAGGAGGAAGAATTGCGTAAACCTAAGCCTATGGTGAAAAACGACCGAAGCCCTTGGAAGACCGCGGCGTCGGTTGTTGAATTATTTTATTTTGTGCTCGTAGATCAACGCCGCGCGAGCGCGCCCCTATGTCTACTCTTTCATCTATCCCTAAAGAGTCCTTTTAACTACCCCCCCCCCCTTCCCTTTCCCTTTCTCCCCTGCCCGCGACCACCTCTCGATTTCCTTCAGGGTATTGTAAAAATTAAACAGAGGTTTTCCGCTCTTCTTTTCAGCATGTCATTATACATATATACACGATAATAGACAAACGTAGTAGGTAGGGTAGGGAGCTATAATGGATGATTGTAAAATTAAACCGGTGGCATTGTACTTGTTTACGCACATCTCTACTCGTACGAACAAAAACGGATCTTTTCATTTCATTTCATTATTTATTTTATTTCTCATTTCTCCCGTGTCGGGAACGGAAGAACAAGATAGAGAGCGGGATGTATAAGGAGTAGCACAGTATGTTCTCAATCGAAAGATGCAGCGTTAGGTGTATTTATTATTCCTTCACCGTTAGAGCGATAACCGCGCGCGCGGTGAAACTCAAGTTAAAGACGAGAGAAATGAGAAGGAGAAGAGTAACGTTTTGCAGAAGGTGCGTTGCTTGCGGGGCAATTGAAATTCGGTATATAAAATAGAGAACGAAGAAGTAGACGAAGAAGAAGAAGAAGGATTGAGATTTGTGAACAGAGACCTAGACTAACGTAAACTCAAAGGAAAATAAACAGCTCTGTGTGACTGTTTGATTTACGATCATACCCCGCCTGCCCGCTCCGTACCGAGGGGATAATATAGAGAGAAGTCGAGAGAATGTCTCTCAGCCCGACAACCTACCGCACGATGTATAACATACTGCTGCATGTGCCCCCAAAAATAACTACGTTATAGGTGGTGCTCTATGTCGTACATTCGTGTACACAGGGCTGCAATAATACGCGCGCCTACTATTTACACGCACCGTTACACCGACGCGGTCGCGGACGTGGGTGACGGTAAAAAAAAACCCGCTCGAAAATACAGCTGGCCGATTAAAATAATTCATTCATTCGTTCGCTCGTTCATTCACGCCTCGTCGATTAATTCATTTTTATTTGTTTCTATTACTTTGCTTTTATCATCCTGGAACTACTTCCGTTACTCATTTCAACGACACGATGCTATACGAAAAAAGGAAGTGTTTTATTACTTTGAAGAAGCGCGCGTTCTTCGCTTTCGTAATTCTAGAGTTTCCGACGTAAACGCGGAGAATATACATATAACGAGAGAAGGTGAATTTCGAATATCCGTTCTCAGGTTGAAAAAGATATACGAAATACAGGTCCCGCAAGAACCACACCCTGAAGCATTAGCGCCCACGTAAATTAAATCGACATTGGTAAGCATTTGCGTATCTAGTACGTGTGTGCAGCGATAGCGGAGAGGTAGGTTATACTTTCGCCGTGTACACGGTGGTGGCGTGGTGCGCCCCCCCGCGATACTTTGATTAGTCGATACCATCTTCTTATCGAAAGATTTCCGTAATTAAATTAGTCTCGCAGGGGGGGCGGCGCTCTGTCGGACACACATGGATGACGGGTGTACGGACCCACGTGTACTCCATAGAGAGCGCGTATTGTTGCAACCGAGACAAATCGGCAGAGAGAAATCTATCGAGAATCTAGATTCTCGGGTGCCACTGCAGGAGCAAGGAGGCAGCGGCAATCGTTACGGTCTGTAAACCGCGACGTGTTTCGTACTTTTACTAAATTCCTATTCTCTCGCGTAGGGGTACGTACTACGGTAGGCATGATCAACAATATTCCGTAGCGTTGAAATGTATTGAAAAATGTGAAATTATTCCGAAAAAAAACTCGATTTTATTATTTTTGTAGTGTACAACAAACGGGACGTTTCGTACACGTTTTAATTAAATTGTCGCGACGGTAACTGGATGCTACTCTCTCCGCCCCCGGATTAACGAAGAAAGAACAACGATGAAATTCGAAACTCTCCGGACGCGGGTAGTGGGTGGGTGTATCTTGTAAAGTTTCGTGTTCTCGCACCTGGCTGGAACCCATCATCGACGTAACAAAAATGGAAAAAATATATAAAAAATTGTCGACGTTATTTAACTACGTTTGAAGTCTCCCGCGCCCTTAATCGTCTTCTCTGACGCGCGATGCTCGCTTTTTATTAGACGCCGGCCAATTATTTCTCTATTGACAGACAATAGGCGGTCTACGGTCGTTTTATGCAGAGGGAATTGAACTCTCGCAGAGGGGGATCCTTCGCTCGCTTGGCTGCAGATGCGGGGATACGAAACTACTGTCCGAAAGACCCTTCGAAATTGGCAACCCTGCAGTGAAAGACCACCCCTAACAAACTTGACTACACATCAACCGCCCCCACATCACCGTTACGCTACACGGGATGAAAATCGGCGATCAACGAGATGAATAGAGATGCTACTTATTCCAGCATCAGATATTATTATACGTCACAAAATTGAGTCTGATGTATTTTTTCCGAAGCTTCCGACTTCAGTGGCGAGAGGTTCGATACACCTGCGTATCGGTTTGGTATTGGGGAAAATATTTAACGAGTGTAAACAAGGAGATACGAGATATTTAATGCAACATGCCAATGTGCCAATATGTACACGTACGATACCAGAAATAAATAAAGATCTTGCAATCGAACGATAGTAAATTTACTTTCCTGACCTGCAGGCTCGCTTACTGAACTGAAATTCTGACTGTTGGTCGAACGTAAACACGTTCAACTATCGTTTGTTTGTAAATTAACGTTCGAGGGCCTGCGGAGATTAGCTTTAAGTGATAAGGAGGCGGAAGTCGTTTCAATAATCGTGATCTAGACGGGATAGATTGATCGATGGTACTTATAATCAGGCAATAGATCGATTTGGTTGGTAATTACCTCGTCCGACGAGTGTCAACAAAGTGAGGGAGATGATCCGTGCCCTGAACTCCATTTGACGTGTATCTGTATCCGATATTAGAATCTGTGAAGATGAATCTTGCACTCGTTTTCTATCCACCCACCCACAAATGCTTCATCCGATCGCTAAGAGGCAGTTGGAGCTGTTATTTTATCTTCGTATACATTTCTTATTTATTTAACTCATAAACCGATGCTCGATGCTGTCACCGCACATCGCGTCTTCGCACCGTTCGTATCACAACGATTCAGCTTCATTTTGAACTGCATAAACAACTTGCTCGATCAACAAAACATCACTGACTCTTATCTGGCGAACGATAATCTCATCCGCATCGTACTCAGTCTCGGGAGAATCTGACGCGACGCCATTTTATTATGTCACTAACCGCCGCGCGGCGACGGACAAATCGGAAACTAATCTCGAGGCACGAGCCCTGCTGCATCCTAGAGGGTAAACATCGCGGACAAAATATAGATAGACGTCTAACTATTTGTTTGTCATCGTCTAAGGTCTAACTTAGTCAGTCGGTGGCGTCGTCGTGGATTTTCTATGGCATTTCGTTGAATTCGTGACCAACTACAATGGATTGACATCGTTGATTGACTTGTATATCCCACTCACTTCGGTGCACGAACGAAACGGAAGAATGAAAATGAGTAAAAAAAAAAAACAGTAAATAAAATCTAAAATGAGATAAATAAAAGTGGATACTTTTCGAAAGACAATATGGCCGCGCCTGGGGTGTTGTTGGTGGTGTAGTGTGAATTTTTTCGCGAATAACTCGCATCGGCTGTAAACAATTGACTGTTGTCAGTTCCTCGGGCTTCTCGGGTATTATCGCGGTTTATTGTGTGAATTATATTTTTCCCCGAATGGGCGGCCCGAGTTCACACGTAATGTTCGAACGATGCTAGGCATCGGGAGGAGCGTGGTGAGTACAAGAACCAGCTTACAGCTAGCACAAGCGTTACGTTCCCTGTAAATTTCAACGAAACACAAATCTTTCTCGATATCTCATCGATTGCGTTCACCCCAAGCCTTCCAAAAATCGGGTTAGGAGATACGGGGGACATCAACGTCCCATTATACGCCCACGCTCGCGGTTAGAACTCGATTATACGAGGAATAGAAAAAAGTAAATTCATCACCTATACATATGTATATGCATATACGTTCTCTAAAATTCGTATCCATCGTCATTATCATTATTATTATTATTATTATTATTATTATTATTATTATTATTATTATTATCATCACTACTTTCAATTATCAAGCCGTTATACGACTGAAAAAAGAAAATTGTAATTAATTTGTTGATTATTGTTCACATTGGCAGGTAAAAAAATTATTGTTTTTTCTACAACATTGACGACAATAAATATGAGGCGGAGGACTGCCTGAGCGCGTTCTTCCCCGACAAACTTCTAGCCCCAGGACACTCCTTGTCTTGTGATTCTCAGTCGGCGACGCAACCGCAGCAATTGGTCCGTCAACACAAACGTCCCACTGGCATGGATAATTGGGGTACGTTGAATTTAGGGGTATTGTAATTACTTACATCCTCCTGGAACAAAGCCGTAGGATTGAATTTCGAAGGAGAATATATTTTCTTGTATCTACAAAATTGAAAAATGCTTAATTTGGCTTCACTAACTAAGGTCAGATCGGGTAGAAATTGATTCGGGCAACGATGACGTGATCGAAGAGAGCAGAAAATGATGCAGGATTTGAAAAGACACACTATTGGTCTTTCTTCTCTGTGCCGCCGTTACTAACTTTGTGTTTTATTCATCATTTTAACTCTCAACTTGAACTAGACGCAGTAACACGTGCTCGCTGCGCATGAGTAGTTAGAAAACTGAATATTTATCGAACACGTTATGACAAATTACTCCGTCTCAGTCTGAATTTCATTGCTTTAATTATTTCGATGAATAAAAGTGAGACAAACAACAGCAATTCTTGAATCCACAATCCCCGAAGTTTCGTTCGTTCACATTTTTGTATCTGCCCGTCGACTCTCGAAATGTTTGACCCCACCGTCGTGAATGAATAAATAATGTAATGTAATGTAATGTGCCAAATGTATGATACGCGTAACTAATTATCCTAGGGGTGGAAGGTAGCACTTTACTGAGACTTGGAGACTGACAGTGGTTAAAACGCTGGAGAAAGACGGTGGAGCTTTGGAGGAGGGGGAGATGTCTGCTGGTACCCAAGGCGAGATTCGGGTCGGACCATCCCACCAGGTTTGCCCGATTCTTTGGAAAAACCTCACTGCTTCGTAGCTACCTTGCAAATATGGGATTTCATTAAAGGCTTGTTCATTTTAAGACTCTGTTCCTTTATCCATTCTAATCATTCATTCACCCTAGAAAATCAGGTTGCATAAACAAACAAACAAACATAATCGCTCCAGCCTCTCATTAAAACAATATAGATCAGATATTAACAAGTATCATCGTTGTGTACATAAAAGAAACTCGAGACTTTCAGTCGTCGTAGGGCTTTTACGTATAATCATCTTCAATGTTCCGTTCTCATTCATATCTTCAAATCAGCAAGCCGGTATACATGTCTGCATGACTAACTCGCTTTGGCAGTGGTGCTAACCGCGCGCTACCCTGAATTTTGGGTACAGGAGTTGGTTTCTTGCCAGGCCCGGTTGCCTGAGTACCGGCCGGGCATCTCTTCTGGAGAGCTTCACCCGGATCCTGAGTTTTCCAAAGAACGCGAAGAACTACGATGGGTTCCGGCCATGGCATTGGACGGGGATCTTTTGATGTACTTAAGAGCCGCGCGATCTATGGCTGCCTTTGCAGGAATGTGTGACGGAGGATCACCAGACGACGGTTGTGTAGCTGCCTCCCGCGACGATACTACTATCAACGCTTTGGACATTTTACATGATTCTGGATACGACCCAGGACGAGCTCTTCAAGCTCTCGTCAAGTGCCCTGTACCCAAGGGAATCGACAAAAAGTGGTCGGAAGAAGAAACTGTAAGGACAAACCGAGCGATTTTCGACTTACAAACAGAGAAATTATTAAAACTACTGAATTAAAATTGATGTTTTTTCTATTACAGAAACGATTTGTCAAGGGTCTTCGCCAGTTTGGAAAGAATTTTTTCCGCATCAGGAAAGATTTGCTACCTCACAAAGACACGGTGATTATAATAATTATATGGACTGAAAATGTAGAATCAGTTGGCTCAGACTTTTTCTTGAACGAAAATTCTTTTTATTCCAGCCGGAATTAGTAGAGTTTTACTACCTCTGGAAGAAAACACCCGGTGCGAACAACAATCGACCCCACAGAAGACGCAGGCCTGGTTCTTTGCGAAGGATTCGTAATACCCGCAATTCGCGGGCGGGTACTCCCAAGGAGGAGGTACCGACCCCGACCAAAGACTCTTCGCCCGCCGCTTCGAATACGAAGGAGCCTGCGTCCGAGCCGGACACGGCGCCGGCTGGTACGCCGGCCAGTAATAACCCAGGGGGAGAAGTCAGCTCAGTCACGGAAGATGATAATTCGGAGGAGGACAGTGATTCTAGAGACACGAATACGAATGGTACTGCGCAATCGTGTCAACACTGTTTCTCGACAAACTCAAAAGACTACCAAATAGCCGGTAAGGACAGACTCCTGCTGTGCGCCGAATGTCGAGCGCATTTGAAAAAGACTGGAGAACTTCCCCCGGCGCCTCCATATCTTTTTCGACCAGTACCAGCAGAATCTCCGGACAGTCCAGGCAGGATGAGAACTAGAAATAAGGCTAAAGAAACGCCAAGACCAGCCAGACCCAGGAGAGCAGGTGGAACGGATACTCCTGATCAGGAGAAACAGCAGCAGCAGCAGCAAACCCCCGACAAAACAAAGAAAAAGTCGGGTGGGAAGCCAGAAACGCCTAGGAAGGGACAGAAACGTACGCAAGTCGAAGATCCGGAGGAGGACAAGGAGTCCCAGAAACGTAAACGCGGAGAAAGGCCGGAAAGCCCGGCGGAATCTCTCACCACTGACAGTAACTCGCTGATGGACGAACCTGAGAGGGAAAACGAACCGGAAAATAGCGAAAATCACTCGGTTCCGGTCGCGGTTCAGGTCGACGAGCCTCCCAGTCCGGTCGTGACTACTCCCGAGGAGCCTTTGGAGCCAACGCCCGTTTCTACTCCGGTTCCACCGGCCATTCAAACCCTGCCCATATCTGTTCCCGTCATTCACGCGGTTACGGACAAAAAACCGACGATAGAGGAATTAAACGAGACCAAAGAACAGCTGGAGGAAATGCCCATGATGATGAACCAGCCGTTGAAATTAGAAGTGATGCCTATGCCCATGGAAAGAAGTATTTCGCCTCCGGTTGAGGATTCCAAGGAGATGATTCAGCCTATAAATGCGAGCAACCAGCAACCATTGAACAGCGTCGACATGAGTCAAAGCATGAGGAGTCTGAGCCAGCCCAGTTTAGTAAATCCACAGAATTGTACCCAGAATTTACAGACGCTTCAAGTCGCTCCTCAGACTCAGCAAGTCATGCCACTGAACATGCAACATCCTCCGCCGAATATTCAAGCCAGCCAGAATTTGCCACAGAATTTGTCGCAAAATCTGTCGCACTCGTCTTCTTCTAACGTACCGCAGCAGAGCATGGGAAACCCTCAGAGTCTTGGGATGATGCCGAATATGGTGGGACCTCCGAGTATGGGAAACCCGCACGGAATGCCACAGAATATGTCCGGGTCTTCGTTGAATTTGAGCATACCGAGAGACCTCTCTACGAATATATCGCAGATTCCGCAATTGTCGAATTCTCCGCAGCCCATGGGACTGCCGGTATTGCCTCCTGAAATTCGAATGCCAGAAAGGATGCCGGAAAGAATGCCGGAAAGAATGCCCGAGGATAATAGAATCCCGCAGGAAAGACACAGAGACAACAGAATAATGGATCGAATGTCGGACAGGCTCCAGGAACGACCGGACGGCAACGGCGAATTGGACAGGCCTGAGCCCCAGAATTTGTACCAACCGATTCCTCCGCCACAGAACATGATGCCTGTGGAAAAACCTCCGACTATTCCGCCATACTCGCTGGCACCCACTCCTCCGATGGAACCTCAGAATCTGAAAATAAAACAGGAAATTATTCCTCCGGAACCCGACCCTCTTCAGAGTCTGAAGGAAGTAAAAGTACCCGGATTTCAAACAGGATTTCCCGGACCGAGCCTGGACAATATCAAAAAGGATCCAGATAGCGCGAGCAAGCCTCCAACTCCTAGCAAACATCCCATGGTACAGAATAGTCAACAAATAGCCCAGATACAGTCTGTCGCAGCTTCGCCAACCCCTAGTTTGCCACCGCCACCAACTTCCATTCCGCAGCCAGTCATGCATCCTTCCCAACAACCGAGCCCG
The DNA here is from genome assembly GCA_018420115.1 of Euura saliciscinereae. Lineage (NCBI taxonomy): Eukaryota > Metazoa > Arthropoda > Insecta > Hymenoptera > Tenthredinidae > Euura > Euura saliciscinereae. The sequence goes on along the minus strand of JAFFZH010015303.1, from coordinate 14,012 downwards.
CACATGGCTCATCCCTTTCATCCCCATCATCCCCTCATTCATCACTCATTGTTCGCAGCTATGCATCCCTACCACCACGGGGGCATGGCTTATCCTGGTTATCCGCCGGTCGGAGGGTATCCCCCCTTTCCCGCCTATCCTTACGGACCCGTTCCCCACGCTATTCCGCCTCCGTCTCCGCAAAGGAGTCAAGAAAGCACGACGATGATGACGGCCCATCATTCTAGCACGAGTTCTAGCGTAACTAGAGACGACGGGGATAATTTGATAGCGACGCATCATCACTCGTCCAGTATGCATCAGGCGACCACGCTGCATCATGACAAACACATGACCATATCTTCTCACAGTTCGCACAGTCATTCGCATAGCCAGTCTTCGCACAGTTCCCACAACGCTCAAAGAAAACCGTCGATGGTATCGGCCTGCTTGTCTTCTAGCAGTTCCGTGCATCATCATCACAGACCCCCTCAGCCTCAGGCCCAGATGCCACCCGAGCCCAAACCGGAACCTGAGATGATAGAACCGGAACCGGAGGAGCCTCCGAGTCCCAGAGGACCCTCGCCGGAGCCGAGACTGGAGGATTCCGAGTGTCACAGATCGCAGTCTGCAATTTTCTTGAGGCACTGGAACAGAGGAGAGAACAATTCCTGCACGAGGACGGATCTCACTTTCAAACCTGTGCCGGACTCGAAACTGGCAAGAAAACGGGAGGAGAGAACGAGGAAGGAAAGAGAACGTCTGGAAGTTGAGAGGGAGAGGGACAGAGCTGCTGCGCAGCAAGTCAGGAAGATGTCCACCCCTGAGAAACAGCCGGAGCCCTGCAAGCCCCCGAGTCGAGGACCGCTGGAGCCTGTCGTTTCTCCTTACGATCGATACGCAGCCAGGCCTGGATCGTACGCGGATACTCCGGCGTTGAGGCAATTGTCGGAATATGCCAGACCTCACGCCGCGTTTTCTCCCGCGAGACATCCCGGGCCCCCGGATCCGATGCTGCACTACATGTACGGACCGGTGGCCAGGGAAAGACTGGAGCTCGAACATCTTGAGAGAGAGAAAAGAGAACGGGAAATCAGGGAGCTGAGGGAACGGGAATTGAACGATCGATTGAAGGAGGAACTGCTCAAGGGAGGGCCCAGGTCTATGCAGGGGAGCGTCGACCCTCATTGGCTCGAAATTCATCGACGATACGCCGCCGCCGGACTCGCTCCTGGTCCCTCAGGTCCGCCGCAGGGATTACATCAGTTCGGAATCTATGGTGGACCTCCGGGTCCTAGCCAGATGGAGAGAGAACGACTAGAACGATTAGGTACGGAACTTGGTCTTTTTTTAAGTCTCGTTTCTCACTCGGTGGCTTTTTGACACGGTCAACTTATTCTCAATTCTTTGAACTCTTTGAGATACAATTTTCTCGATGAAAATGTTTGTAAAGAAACAAATAATTTTATTGTATTCGAGGATTTAGTCGTAATTTGTATTCGACGAATATTGAAGATATAAAGGAAGTTCTCTTGCGTTGAAAAAGATTTTCGTTGTAAAATGTGGGTCATTTTTTATTGGAAACTAGGAAGCAAACACGATTGATAAAAGCCACTGATGTTTGAAATTGATTGGACATTGTCGAAATAGCGGTAGATAAAACATTGATTCACGGTAGCAGTAAATTATGATAGTCTATCGAATAAGATTTTCAGGTTTCAGGTTTATTTTTTGTGCCCTTTAAATTCTTTTACCTTGACTGTGTTTTCCGTTTTTATTATTTCCAACACACAGTTCGGTTGTTCAAAAGTTTTGAATCAGCTGTTAATTTTGTTCCATCCATTGATTCTACACCAAGAAAAAACGTGGTGCAGAGTGTTGAGAGAGAGAGCGAGAGAGATCAAGGTAACAAATGTGCCTGAACGTCGTGTGAATATATTTTTCAATTGGAAAGAAAACGTTTATTGAAGTAACGGAAGGAGGAATCGAAAGCCCAGTCCACCCTATATGATCGAATCGTACCTACCTATCTGTAATAACAATGATATGATAATAATGAGAAATAATTAAGAAATGAATCTCAGATTGAAAAATCATCAAAATGTCGAGGCCCTAGTTTATGAAAAAGCAACAAACACCCCATAAAACCAGTGAGTAGTTTATTTCACCGAGGCGCTGTCGGGTTTAGGGATACCGACGGCAGCCGGTGGGGGGCCAGCAGGGGGAGGGGGCGGCCATCCAGCGCACCACCATGGCCAGCTGGACGAGCGACTGGCTCTGGCTGCTGACCCGATGGTCCGGTTGCAGATGGCTGGCATCTCGCCCGAGTATCACGCTCACACTCACGCGCATACGCACGCGCACACTCACTTGCACCTACATCCGGGACAGCAGCAGGCCCAGCAACAGGCTCAGCAACAGCAGGAAGCAGCTGCTGCTGCGGCTGGATTCCCCCTGCCTGGTAGGTGATAGGATCTTCGCCGTTAGTTAAAAACAATGAGAAAAATGTAAAAATGAGAAACAAATGAGAGAATTAATGAAGCAAGTAAATCCCAAGTCGCAAAATAACATTTCAACACCCGCGTCTTAATAACCATATTATTTTATTATTTTAATATAAATAATGATAAATGATAAATGATAAATGAGAGAAAGCCATGTACGATGTATGATGATCAGAAAAACAAAGTTTCCCCCCTCGCCTACCTGACGCCTCGATCTTTAACGACTCCATTATTTTTCATTTTTGTTTCACGCAGCAGCCGGAGCCAATTATCCGAGGCCAGGTCTGATGTCCCGCGATCCTTCCCTAGGAATGCATCCCGCCGAACTTCTGGGTCGCCCTTACGCCGACATGGCTGTTCACCATGAACAGTTACAGCGCCATTTAATGATGGAGAGGGAACGTTTTCCGCCGCACCCCTCGCTCGTCGCTCATCACGAAGAGTACCTAAGGTTTGTGTTGTAAGAAGGAAATCCAATTTTAGTAGAAAATCTTTTTACAGAGAAATGATAAAGAGAGAAACGTCGTAACGACACAATTTCACAAACTGGGCTGAGGGAGTAACGATGATCGATATTTCTTTCAGACAACAACGTGAACGCGAGCTCAAGGTTCGAGCCCTGGAGGAAGCCGCGCGAGGATCCAGAAATTGAACATCTTTATATTTCTAATATAATTATTTTCAAAATTTAGGGACGCAAGTAGTTTAGTCGGTAAGAAGTATTTTTGTCATTATGCTAGTTAGTTGAACAGATATTTATTCGTTTTTTTTTCTTCCATTTTATTTTACTCTATTTCAACAAAAGATGGTTTACCGATTGTTACGGTAACTGCCTTCGGTTAATTTTCTTTCACGAATCGCAGGATTAATTTCTATCATAGAAATAACGACGAGTGTTTTTTCCTAATTTTTGTATTTTTGATATTTTACCGTTTTAATCATCTTCTAGATTCTTGGTTGAAGAAAATTGTTTTCCAAAAGGTAAAAGTGATTGAATTTTATATTTCTCATACTCGAGAAACTCATTTTTATACATTTCAACATTTTTTTATGCTCTCCATTTTTTGATTGATTTTTCAAACTTTTAGGCAGCTCTCATATCCAAGTTTATCCAATTTATGATACTTATCGCTCAGTTTTTTAAGTTTTCTTCATCAATTGAGCTAGCCGAGTGACATATGATACTGTATAATAATAATTAATATTAATAACAATAATAATAATAACAATAATGAATATAAATAGAAGTAATTTTAAACTAAAACTAGAAGTAAATCTAAAATCTAAAGAAAACAAGAAGAATAAGAAAAGAAGAGAACAATCGAGCAACGTTATTTATTTTTTTATTTACAAAAAAAAAGCAAAGAAAAAGAAACAAGAACCGCATATTATACTATACAATGTAGGCAAGATTAAGAAAGCCGGAATATTTTTTAATTAGCAACAAACTCTCTCAGATCGATGACGAGTACAATTATTTCTCTCTGTCAAACATACATAACAAAAAGGAAGGAAAAGAGAAAAAAAGAATACGTTAACGCATAGGTAATATTAATAGTCCTAATAAGTGACGATAGTATAATAATCACAAAGAAAATTACTTACTTACCTACCTTTACCTTTACCAATTATATCGTATAAATAATGAACTTTTAAGTACACGTATGTATACCTAATATACATACCTATATTAGACGAAAGTAAAGGAAAGAAAAAAAAATAATAAAACTAGATAAATAAGTATACATCTAATTATCTTTAAGAAAAATAATATTTAATAGAAAGAACAGAATAATAAATTGTGCAGTAATTATTATTTTATCATATACACGAATAGATAATGGATGAAGAATTTAAGAAATGAAAAGAATAAATTAATAATAACAAAAATAAGAACTATATAGCAGAACTAAAATATAAAAATAACGTATATATTGTATTGCGTGTATCAAAATGGGTTTGAATTTAAATTTAAATTTTATATCGAACAGAGAAATACACTAATATAGTTGAGACGGAATAGAGAAAAAGAAAGAGATAGGGAGCCACTCTTGATTAGTTTAGCAGATGAGTTTTTTGCTGGTGGGTGGGTCGGTCGGTCGCTGGGTTGTTTTTATTGAGTGTAATGCGAGATGCAGACTCTCTGACCACTTGTTGTGTGGGAGTCGACATCCCCGTACATTGTACAACTCTGACTCCACTTCTGTATCCATGTGGGTCTCCAACACACATCGACATGTGCGATACAGATGCCGATGAGTGTGGTTCTCTTTCAGGAGGGAGGGGAAAAATAGGGGGGCGAGAAAAGGCAGGCCCATGGTGCAGTGGCAGTGGCAGTGGCAGTAGCTCATTCATAAATCGGCTTTTCACCAGCAAAGCGCATCTTGAGAACTAGCCTAGAGATCTTTGGTCTTGAATTTATAAATGCGCATTGTTCAATAGTTATATTTTTAATCTATACGACACATACGTAATATATTATCATTTTATATACAAAACAAAAAAAAAAAACAACAACAAACAAGAGAAATAAGTTATTCATAATGGCTGGTAGGAAAAAAGACGAACCTTGTAAACAACGGTATCAAGCTAACGCTAGAGAACGAGACCGAACTCATAGGTAATTCTTCAATTTATAATAAACTATTAGTTTTTTTTTTCAACTGTACAGAAACATTTCCTACCATTTTACCGCTTGTACAAATGTTTTTTTTTTCATTATTCTAACAGAACAGAAGTCTGTGTTGATTCGATGAAGTTTCATTGTTAGTTGAAAGTTATATTTGTGTAACTCGATAGGTGTGTACCCAAACGCCGTACTTTACATATTAGTGTAATTGCTAAATCGTCATGCGTGGGAGTGATAATTATTCGCCATGTATTTTTACGCCTCTGTGATCATTCTCAGTCTTCTGTTCCGTTTTCTTGAAGCATGACAAAGTGAATTTCTAATTTCGAAGTCTAATAGGTGATATATGTGATAAATGGACAAAAAAAATATCAAGTAAAAACAAATGCAGGTGCGCAAATCAAGAATCGCAATCTTCACTGTGCAGCGTAAATACAGCGTTCACCGCCCTTAGGACCTTGATTCCGACCGAACCAGCTGATAGAAAATTATCTAAAATTGAGACATTGCGTCTGGCTAGCAGCTACATTAGCCACTTGGGGGCTGTTCTCATTGTCGGTGCCTCTGATCAGCCTTGTCTACGTTTAGAGGAAAATCATTCACGATCATCGTCGAATTGGAACAATGAATCCAACTCTCAGAGCAGACCTCAAGTCTGTACGTTTTGTCTCGCTACTCATAAAAAATACGTAAGTACATGACTTTTGTGTTCCCTTGAGACAAGTTTAAGCATTCAAAGACTTTTATCAAGTTTCTCCTTTCCCCGTAATCGAGAAACTCGTTTTTTGTTTCCTTTAGAATTTGAATCTCGCGTCGCAAACAATCACGGACTACCAGAGTCAAGACTCGTCGCCGTATATCATACTTCCGGCCGCCTCGTCTACTTATTTTGATTTGAATCCGATATACTGATGGTACCCGAAATTCGAACCGATTTTAAATAAGCGTTGGGTGATGATGAGATACTGTAAATACGAATCAAATATAATGAAAATAAAATATATTGTACCGCCATTTGATTTTGACTATTTATTTGTTTCGCTAGAAAAATTTTAGAAATAAAAGATGAGCAAAGGACGATAGAAATACCAGAATCAATTGTTTCGGTCTTTCGTAGCTAATAATGCAGTGAGGAAGGACGTCTTCGTGTTACGTATCTGTACCCCCGTTCTCGTTAAACCGTTTGTACCGTTTCCGTGTTTTTTATTCGGTTACATTTCATTATTATAATTGATATAAAAGTGTGACAGAGAGTCAGTCTTCCATCGATCATGTCCAATAACGAGAAGTATTCCATCGTTCATGGTTAATATTAACATAGGTAAGACATTTATTTATCATTTACAATCCTATCTCGGTCAATTATTGTACCCATAGCAACGCGATTCCTCATTACACGACTGAACATTATTCAACAAATTCTCGACAAATGTCCAATCTATTTCTGTCGAGTGGCTCAGAGGTTTTAGAAAGACGACATTCAACCAATTTTTCAAAATGTACGGCTTATTATCGTTTCTATCCATCATTTCGTGCTCTGTAGCTCCAGCGATTCGTCTATTCTTAATAACGTCGTCGCCCCGTCGTTTGGCTCAAATACGTAATATGAACGGATATTTTAATATCGACGAGGTAAGTAGCTGATGTCATTGACCCCTTGAGCTAATTTCGGAATACCGAGAAAAGAAAGAGATAGTTGACTGGCTGAAAATCTAGGAAAACAATTGAACCCGAATCGGCGTGCTTCACTTTTTCGAATTCAAATCCGTTGTTCCGCCGGATGATCTATAGCGAAGTTGGCCGACTCGTGGCGCGACTGGCGGAATTTTTGAGAACTAGAATCTCGAGTGGTTCAGTCGTCGCGACTCGCGGGTCTATCGCGCGGGTTGATCGATGCTTCAGAAATGATCGCGAGAGGCGGGTAATTCTCGATTATTTGATTTCGGAACGGTAATGAGGGTTTATAAAAATATAGAAAACGGGTATTTGCGTAGGAACGGATAATTATTTATTTCGTAGCGCGATTTCGTACCGGTGGTAATTCGCGTATACAGAACGAAGCGTGATAGTGAACTCGTGACATGTAGCCTGCCGTAATCTCATTATGAAATACTTCATAACCTTAATATTATAATGGTATTGTCATAGATCAATCACGTAATGTATTGAATTTTACGACACGACTCTAAAAGCCTAATTTCACACGATAATACGATTATAAGACCCGGATATAATATCGAAACACCCTCGCTCTAAACTGAACATGAATTATTTTCCCCACGCTTAATCATACGCGTTTCTACTGTTAAATATATATATTTACCAAATATAACCCATGGTAAATAGTGTAAATACACACAACAACAAAAGCATAGAATCTAGCGAAGCGGCAGCCATGTTGTATTCCGCGAATCACATCGAATAATTTTTTTTGTATTTTCTTGCATTTCGCACCAAACGGAAAGAATCGGCAATTCATACGATTGGCATGATCGAAATTTTGTCGCTTTAGTCAATTTGAAATCATTTCTATGAACAGGGGCTGAAAGAATTTTTTTCTGTTCACTTTTCCACTCACTCTCTCTCTCTCTCTTGTTATCGCTCTTGATAATACGCGAATTTTGACGCAGGTATGAGAAGGAAGAAAATGTCTAAATACAGGAGTATAAGTAAATAAAGAGAAAACTCTGACATCTTGGTATCAATAATAATCAGTTCGATCGACAGACTGTGGATAAACTGAAACGAACTCGGGAATAATCGTGGCATCGGTTATAGAAAAAAATGTCTATGTCTATTTCGCAGGATTGATAGTCTACTCGAGATTGTTTTGCGCATTTCATTCAAATTGATCAAAGTGGGCGCGCGGTGGCCATCTTGTAAAAGTGTTCTGTGGTGTTTGGAGGTTCTGCGAAGAACAGGAGCTTCGCCAGAGGCTGGGAGTCCTTTTGAAACCCTCCTAGCGGTCCTTGGCAGTCCCTGGGTACCCAGGCGACCTCCCGCTAAGCCAGGGGACCTAAATTATATCAGGACTTGGATCTCTCGTCGAGAACACATTTACCAATCCTCGGGAAGATGGTGAGAACAATTTTCTGATACATTTTCTCTCTTTATCCTCTTCTATTTCCTCAGCACGAACCGATCCACCGATTCCGGTATTCGTCGACGATCCTCACCGGAATCAATTTGTTTCCTCGTCTTTTCTTTTCTTCATCTTCATCGCGTATTTTATTACCTCGAAAGAGAAAAAAATCGAATCCCATTGCACTTAGAGTTCGGCGTCAACTGGGGGTACAGAGGGTTCGAGTCCAGCCTCTAGCCCAGCGTCGGCAGCTAGTCTCGCGATGGCCGCACCAAAGTACGGCACGCTGGTGCCCAACCGAATTTTCGTTGGAGGAATCTCAGCCAGCACGAGCGAGGCTGAACTCGCCCAGCTTTTCTCAACCTACGGCAACGTCAAGGCTACAAAAATAATATCAGACAGAGCCGGCGTCTCCAAAGGATACGGATTTGTCACTTTTGAAACCGAAGAAGAGGCAAAAAGACTTCAACAAGAGGTAGAAAACGATTTTCTTTCTCTTTCATCCGATCATTCGGATATTCTTTCACCATTTCATTCACTTTCGCAGTCCGAATGCATCGTGTTGAGGGAGAGAAAGCTCAATATCGCTCCGGCGATCAAAAAACAACCCTTCAACCGATCTTTTGACGGCGGTCCCGGATCTCCTCCCGCAGTTCCTACGAGCACCTACTATTACACGAACGGTGAGTGGATTTTGGTCCAACGATCGTAACTCGATGAAATATTGTGTGACATTTGACGAGGAATGTGTTCCTTCTGTTTCCAGGCATGGGTCTGACTTACCAGAACGGCATGACCTTCTACAACACTGGAGCACCGGCGCCGGCAACGCCTGTAGCTCCGCCGGCTGATCCGTCGCAGTTGTATCAGGCGACTAGTGTCTTTGGTGAGAATTTGCGGGTCTTGTGATTGAATCGAATCCGGGGAAACAATTCTACTATTTCTTGATCCGGGGAATGTGAGAAATTGAGTTTATCATCCGTTTCAGGACCTCAAGCGACCGCCGGACACCAAACATTTGCTCCAGTGATGTATCCCTGCCCTGCGCCTTCTTTGTACGTTCCGCAGCAATACCAATATTCACCGATGCCTGTGAGTTTCTCTTTGAGTATTTGATATTCAAGTTTTGAGAGATTCAAGACGTTATTGAAATTTGTTACTTGGGTATAGGAGATTCTTCCAACTAGAGGAACATTTGTTCCTTGAGTCTGCACACTTTTTCGATTTCTTTTTGTTCTCTTTCAAACAAGAATTGGTCAAGTATTTGGGGTAGGGGGTAGGGTATGTGAGTTTATTTCCATTTATTTCCATTCGTTTTGTCCTTTACCCCGTTAAAACTTCACTTTGTTCTCTTATTTTCTTTTGTTCACCAAAATTACGATAAATGGTATAAATCGGTTACGGTTGACAGACAAACGGTCTGATGGGCGAGGGCATACCACCAGCGTTTCTACCCAACCCTCAACAACTGCCTACTTACGTCCTTCTCGACGCTATACAGTATTGAGGTCTAAAGGTATATGGTCTATGCTACGTGTCCAGCATGCGTCACACTATCAGCATTTAATAACATTCGTTTGTTCGTTCGTTGTTACCGGTGTCGCTGCACTGCATGGCATGTGATTGTAGCATGTTTCGCTTAATCTCGATTCCGGGGTTGTTATGTGTTACATATACTATTCTCATCACATTCGCAGTCAATCAAACACGCAGAAAGAAATTACTACATGAAACTTTGCTCTTCTATCATCTAATTTTTAGATTCTGTTTACATTCTAGACGAATCAGTGTCTAAAATTGATAAGATCGTCTCGTTTCTAGATAGAAATTTGATTTTAATTCACCGTTTTGTCATATTCTATCTACTCGCCCCACAATTACTTTGTAAAACACCAAATCACACCGCTTTGAATTGATATTTAAACTGCATCGTGTTCGTTTTGTTTACTTAATCTCGCCTAATGATCGTCACTAAACTCAAACTCAATCCACTAAGTTAATGTTTGAAAATTATCCAAAAAGAAAAGGAAAAAGGAATAAAGAATAAAAGATTGAGTAAAACCAATTACACTTTCATATCATATCATTCAAGTTCCCGTCATTGCATCGCATGTGTCCAAAAAAAAAAAAAAAAACTATCGATAAACATTAATAAAGAAACGTTTTGCTGTAACGCATAGCAAATATATTTTTTTTAATAGACAATAATACCGAATACTTATTATATATTAGTTCAACTGTATCCCATACTCTTTATATCGCATCAGAATTTCTCTTCATCTTCCTTCTACCCTGTGATAATAGAATTGTTTGAAATTACAGTACGAGCCTTACTACGCGGGGACAGCGGCTGGCGCACCTCAGTACATGTTCACGACTGGTGGCTCACAGAGCACTTCAAACGGAGGGGCGACTGCCTCGGGTGGAGGCACAAACGGCACAGGAGCGACTAGCCCTCCGGCCGGTCTTCCGCCAGCTCTAACATCGCTCCAAGCGCCGCCGCAGACTCATCACTTCTATGCCCCCGCAGCTCCGCCGCCTCATCACCATCCTCAAGTACCCACAGGACCTTTGCAGCCTCAAGTCGATCATTTGTACTACTCGATTGCCGCCGGACCTCCGCCTCCGCCACCCCCGCACGCTTCGATCGGACTAGCTGATCAACAGCTACTGTTGTACACTACCGACGCTTCGTGCCAATCACAACAAACAAGCGACGGACAAGCGCAACAGCAGGAGGTAAGATTCAGGCAGCGCTCGATATTCTAAACCTCTCGTATTTCGTTTTCCCCCTGAAGTTGACCCCAGCTGCCATCCGCCGTCGAATCGCGATCATTTATAGCGTACTTTAAAACGTTCACAGAATTGCTTAACCGATACAGCAGCAGACGGAGGAGAAGCAGGTAGCGTAGCTCAGATGCACTGTAGAACAATCGTCTATCACCCGGCGACTGTCTACATTCCGCATTCACACGCGACATCCTCACAATATCATCATCAGTCTTCTTCTTCTTCCGGAGGCGGTCCTAGTCTTCTGCCGACGCCGACACCTGCTTCTTCTCAACCTCTTCATCATCACTCGTCAATTCTTCAGAATAATGTTAATCCTAAATTACAAAACATCGCGTCGTCCCATCAGCAGCAGCAACGCGATTATTCGAAAGCTGTTGTGGCCAGCGCTCATCAGGGTAGTTATAACGTAAAGTCGCAGAATTTGAGCATCGCGCTAATATCCTCCGGCGTTCATCACCATCATCATTCAAAAAGTCACGGCCTAAATCCGCAGAGTCAGAAGTACTCAAACTCGTCGGATTTTCAAAAATTTACCGCCAACGTCGTGTCGACGGCTAGATTCCCCGCTTCTAATCACTACAGAAGATCGTCCAACTCAGGCGCGGGCTCCGCGAATTACTTCTCTGGCCACAGGTCAGGGTATGGCTACCACAAATCCATAGGATTTCCTAACACCGGCGGAGTTTTTAACGGTTTCGACTACTCAGCCGCGCAGAAAGCGGCAAACTATCACAATTTCGAGTCCACAAGATACGCGAATCACAGTTCAGACCAATATTACGATTCGGGGAATTATAACAGGTCCAAACACTACGGACAAAGGAATATCTCCTCTGGTCAGTACAAAGCCGACGCGGTAAACAACGCCGGCAAACGAAACCTCGATAATTCCGAGGCTCAAACGGATTCGCAAAAATCGCCGAATTCGGAAAATAGTATTAACACCACGAAGGTTGTAGAAAAATCGTCGAGCCCGCCTCCCGCGCCATATTCACCCATGACTCGCCCACTCCCAACCCTTTCACCGCCCGTTCCTCAGGTCCAGTTCTACACCCAGGCCCAGAACCGTTACCAGGCGGCTAACTCCGGGCATCAGCATCATCAACAGCAGCAACAGCAGCAACAGCAGCAACAGCAGCCAGCCCAGCGTCGTTACACCGTGGCTCCACCTCTGCCCGCCGGTCGCAAAACTTCGGAGAAATATTCAAGCTCGACATCGCAGAATTCTTCGATACTGCGCCAGCATAAGTACAATAACAAATCAAACAGCCTGATGCAACAGGGCTCGGGTAAATCGGGGGAGGATAGTTTAGGCGGAGCTGGAGACGCTCCCCCCGGAGTAGGAAACAGGATGCCTATCACTCCGCCTGGTACTCCTCGGAACAATAATCATCATTCGGGTCATACTAGCGGCGATCAAAACCAAATTAGCGACTCGTGCCATCAGATGCAGGCTCTGAGTCTTTAACCCTTCCCAAACCCACCACCCCAGTCCCCACCCGACTTTGGTAGTAACGATATAGTAATATATTAGCGAGAAAAAGAAAGAGAGAAGAGAGCGAGTAAGCGAAATATTAATTAATTAATAAGTCGATAAAGAAAAAAGAGAATAATAAGTAACTATAAGTGATAGGGATAAAAATTCTACTGATCAAAGATGAGGAAATAAAGAAATATATAAATAATAAATAGCAAGGATAATAATAATAATGGTAATGAACACTAATAAGAAATATTAAAATAAATATATACTATAAAATATACATTATTATGTGTGTATCTAAAAAGTTGATTGAAAAATTATTCGCGTGTATAAAAGAACAAAAAAAGAAACGGAAGATGAGAATAAGAGAAAAAGACACGCGCGCAAAAACATTATTTATCTTTCGTGATCTCATTCCTTCGCGGTACCCTATTTTTGATTGACGGGTTCCGGGGCACACTGTGTGAAAGTGTGGGTTAAAATTTTTCTCCCAATTTATCGATTATTATAACGAATTCGTTGAATAATATATAGGTATATAATATGTATAAGCTTTTCTTCTTGATCGAGAAAACATAAATTGTTAAATATTTATAAAGATATGGTTATTACTATACAATAATGAGAAAAAAAGTTGATAGATAGCAAGAGAGAAAGAAAATAAAGGGAGAAAAAGATGTGTTGTAGATGATATGGTAAATTATATACATAATATTTAAAGAAATATTAATAACATGATATTGTTAGATGCGATATACGATATACACGAAAATATATTATAAATATAAATATATACTATAAATATATTAGTATACAATATTAATTATTATTAGATATATATTATTATAAATTATAAATATTACGAAACTATATACTGACAAGTATCTAATGCTAAAACTTAATTACCGCTGAAATTATTTGAAAAAGAAAAGAAAAATTAAACTCCGGGTATATTTAATATCGAGGTATCTCGAGTACCGGAGGCGAATAAAAAGGCGAAACATGTGTAAGATATTGCATACATACATTTACAGGGTGGTTCGAGACTTTAAAGATGATCGATTCGATTCTACGCGATTTGCCAAAAAAAACTAAATAAAAACCCAGTAAAACAATAAAAATGCCAATACATCAAACTGTTTTATTAGATTGAATAATGAGTCTGAAAAGAGAAAGAGAAGCGGAAGATCCCTAACAATAGAAATTTGTTTCAATAGCCACTCTTAACATTACATTAAGGATACACAGTAATCGAATGAATCATCTTTGAAACTGAATCACTGAGCGTATGAATACACATAGTACATACCTATGAATAAATAATTCAAGAATTGGAAAAAAAAAAATAATAAATGTACCTAGGTAAGTTACGTGTCTCTCTTGTGTCATGATTGATGCATGACGAACGATAGGCTCGAGTAAGAGAAAGAAATAACAAACAAACAAACAAACAAACAAACAAACAAAAGGAATCTCATGAGCAAGATTAGTTTAGTTAAGCAGGTATGTGAACGAAGAAGAACGGTAGTCTGATGAAAAAAA
>JAFFZH010015301.1:0-47235 GCA_018420115.1 Euura saliciscinereae | reverse complement strand
TCGACAAAAAAATATTCGCAGATAAAAGCAGAAGGTCGTATCCGCCATTTTTTTTCGTTTATTTGGCGGATACGACCTTCTGCTTTTAATTGACCTAGTATTAAATTTCAAGGTTTACGAACGAATCTTCGGGTCCTTAGTCTAAATACGATAAAAAAAAATATACACTACCTTTTGCTGTTACGAAAAGCAAAAAGTCGTATATTGGCGCTCACGACCTTATGTCATTAGACACGCGATATGATAACAGATCATACTCGAACCCTGCCCGTGCCGTTGGGGAACTCGGCGCCCTGTATATACGTCCAAATTGCCACCTACAGCCAAAAAGTGCCATAAACCCCTTTTTAAGGGACATTTGTTCCTCGCCAACGGCAGGGTCGAGGCGTTTGATCAAAGTCGAGAATCGAACCTGAGCCCGGGACTCGTGTCGGCGTCTTCGAACCAGGGCAAATTCGGATCCGGACGAGAACCGGGTTGGAGAGCGTGATTTTCGTCCCTGGAACGCAGAGGCTCTCCCATGCCTCCGGGCGCTCGTTCCCACCAGGTAGAACCAACCACGGCTCCCGTTGACGCGTTCAACGCCACCACCCTGGCCCCCACGGCGTCCTCGACGGAGGCCAGGAGAGCGCGCACCACGGCGTCTAGAAGTTCTGCAGGCCACAGTTCAGTGGATACGCCTGGGCGATTGAACGACATTACGCATACAGAGAGCGGTTAATTTCATGTACCTACATCCGATTCCTGAGATATCGGAATTATACGGTCTCTCGAGAGGCTGGGGAGCCTCGGAGATTCTACGAAGCTATAAGTGGAACCCCCTGATTGTTCGGGATCCGTGGAATGCTTGTGTAGTTGGCAAATCAGTGTCGACAATTTTACCCCCCGAACAAGTTCATTAGTCAATAATCGAGCCACTGGAATTGTACAATGGGATGCTGTGATTATACATCCGATAACAAGACCCTCCCTTACAGAGACCGAAACAATTTATCGATTTAGTGGTCTCAACCACCACAAACGACTCTAAAGTGGCCTCATTTTCACATTTTATGACATACAATAAATAATGAATGTCATAAAAATGTCAAGATCTGGAAGTTTAACCTGGGATTTTTAACTAGAGGAGCAAAAAAACCATTGAAATAATGTTTATGAACATTTAATCAACTTTTCACATTCGGCTAGCCATCATTTT
Source organism: Euura saliciscinereae (assembly GCA_018420115.1). NCBI lineage: Eukaryota > Metazoa > Arthropoda > Insecta > Hymenoptera > Tenthredinidae > Euura > Euura saliciscinereae. The sequence goes on along the minus strand of JAFFZH010015301.1, from coordinate 46,037 downwards.
CAATCTTGTACTTCTGACATGGGGTTCGAATTCAGTGACCCCGTAAACCCCCAGCTACCGAGAGTGTGCTAAACTTGTTGGGCGGTAAAATTTTTTTTTACTACGTGTCACCGCGGGATGGCAGCATCATGCTTCAAAGTTCAAAGGGTGAAGCTTTATTGGTTTGAAACTAGAATTTCCAAATTATCATGGAAATCCTGGTCTCCCGGTACCACGAAGGTATGCAGATTGCGAAAAACGAGTATGAAGAAGGTGGCCACAATTTCTGCTATATTCCATATTTATATAACATATTTGACTGAGCTTCCACGATAATTATTTTTAATCTGATATCTCTAATTTAAAAAAAAAGCCTCTTTGAAAGTCACGAAAGACTATATTCAAGTTTTTGGTTTACTAATCAAAATTGTCAATGGGCGCAGGTCCAAAAAATTGACAGTTTCGTCGCTATACTGTTAAAGACAGAAAAATGGACTCAGTGCGAAATTTCGTACGATTTTAATAAAAATTGGTGTACCTAGGTTATATGAATCCGAATATGAGGTCGAAGATTCGAAATTCGAACGGATGGGCCCAATATAAAAAAGCGAGAGTTCTAAAACACTGTCACAATTTATTCTTCACTTTCGTGAAAGATCGGCATTTCCGAGCGATTTGGAAGCAATGAACCCCATGTGTAGCGTCTAAAATACCAAATTCAAAATGGTGGACCCAATAAAAATCATAGTCCCTGTATTTTTCTTCTACATTGGTTCCATTATCTCAGACTTCGACGTTCGTATTTCATATCCGTATTCAACGACCCATAAAACTCGGAAATACCAATTTTCACGAAAATCGTTCAACCTTTCAGCTCTGAGTCAGTTTCTTCGTATTTCAGATAAGCGGATTGTCTTTTACATTGGAGCGACCATTTCTTGGGCATCGATACTTCTGATCGGGAATCCAATAACTAAAACTTAGTGGAGAGGCGGGCAAAATTGGTCTCCCTGAAAATTCTTTTCAAGATTGACGAACATTAGAAAAACTTTTAACCCGATATTATCGGTATTTTCCAAGAGCTAGGAAAAATGCGGGCAAAGTGGGCCCCCCTGAAAATAATCGTATTTTTCTAGAATAGTAAAAGATGTTTATAGAGTATTACCCCAATCACGAGCTGAGATGACCAAAGAAATTCTTCAGCCATGATGTTATATCATCACAAAATTTCAAGCGGACCCATTTTGCGCACCTTTTTGACCAAATATATGGTCAGTTTGTTGTACAATTAATATGTCCAGAAACGAGTAAATCAATAAATTTATAATGTTTGGTAATTTCGAAAAAAAATCGATACATTTTCAGGGGGGCCCACTTTGTCCTCAATTTTTTAACTCTGCGGTGGACGTTCGCCTCGGTCAGGTTTTCTTTTTTTGCCAAAAATTTGAAGATTCAACGATTAAAATCTGAACTCAACTAAAATCTCTGTTTCATTCCAAGGTTTACTTGCATGCCGTCCGGAGGCCACAATTTTCGAGTGAATTGAGATTTTTTCCAAAATGAGTCTCAATCAGGGTTGTACTTCCGATCATTTCTCTCCCCGGTTTGATTTTCCCCCATTCTTAGCGAAGTGATTGTACTTTCAAGGCAGAGTGTGCGATTTTTTTGTTTCATCCCAAAACCCAGATGGTGATGACTGTCAAAACGAGTCCAAAATAACTCTAGGGTTCTCTGAGGTATCCGGAAGCGACGTGAGTATAGGTATAGCGATACGTACTAGCGTGTCGAGCAACCCCCAGATCCTGCAGCATCATTGCTGCCATGTCAGCTTTTTGACGGGCCGTATCGTATCTTCGCGGATCAAGAGCAGCGAGTAATGACTTGTACCCGACTCCCGTGGCGCAGTCTTCTCCTAGGGATCCGGTAGACGCAGCCTCAATCACCGCCAGGGCCTCTTCTATACTTGTCTGTGAAAGGATTTAACCGTTCGGATTCTCGGATGTGGGTTGAGTGACGTTAATCGACTGCCGAAGGCCTCTTTAACGCCGGGAAAAACATTTCAGATACCTGCTGGAGATTAGGGGCTTCCGGACCGGAGGGTGACGTCGACGCCGACGTCGGGCTAACTCCGGACAACGCGGAAACCGTGACCGCGAGCAGCAGGGCCGCGAGCCAGGACGAGCCCATCCCGCGCCCTACTCATTGGTCCTGCCAAAAACGCAGAAAATTTCACTTCGAGGACGCTGACGTAGACACCGATAGAAAAATGCTCCCGAATTTGACTCTTCGTTGTCACACTCTTCTGGAGAGTCCCGCGATTGACCCAGATCAATTTTCAAATGGCTAATGCGTGAAAAATTTTGATAGTTTTGCATAAAATTTATGGGTGGTTGCGATAATCTTGAAAAACGAAGAATCTTGAGGAAAAGAATAGGTCGGTACTGTATGTTCCAGAAAAAGTACTGCGAGAAGCGATGATTCATAGATATTTAGCCCCAAAAACGGGCATCGGTCAATTTAACCCGGTGTAACAACGAAGGGTTAATCATGAATAACAGAGTCCTGTATAGTTTTTCCAGCTCTCAAAATGACTCGTACGTTTATAGTACATAATAGTTTAGTTGTTAGTTGATGAACTATTCATCAAATTTCATTCAAGTTTCCGAGTCTAATTTCACAAGTCTGGTTGATTAATTTGAACATAATTTATTGACTGTACATATCCGTTACGGGTGGTGAAATGAATATCCAAAATGTTTGTTAAATACTACAAATTTACCTCGGTTTTGTTGAACTAACAAATATTGATTCGCTGTTATTAAATATTCGTTTCACGGCCCGTGACAGCAATATTCAGTCAGTGTAACAACTATTTTTTTTTACTTCGTGTAGGGGTAGTAGACCAATGACCAAAACCTGGCAAAAATTGTGAAACAATGATCCAGTTTATATGAAAATTAGTATTCTACAGTTTTCGTGGGTCTTTGATAAAGAAATCTATCTCAAAATTACAAAGTCTATCACGGGCTTTGTTTAAAACAACGAATGCACTACGGAAGTTTAGGGTTAAAATAAAGTCGTAACGCTTCACGACGAAATCTGTTTCGATGTATGACGATTTTTATCTTGAAGAAATAAAGTAGCAACTTTTAGCCACACCACGAGTAATCTTAATTTCAAATTTTCCCGAATACACAAGTGAAAATAACTTTTGCAATATCTTGCAATATTATTCGAGTATTTACCATGATATTTGTACCTTTTTTTAAAACTTTTCATCTCGTCATACCCTAATTTTTTATTATCGATGCATATAAAATTTGAAAAAAATTACCTACAAAGAAAATATTCTACACTACTACAAGAAAAATGAGTCAATTCAGTGAAAATGCGAAAACAAATTGTGTGCATCAGGTTTACGAGACTTGTGTAATGTCGTGATTCTAACACATCTTTATATCCAATGTGAATTTTCAGGTTTTTGATCGTTCATTAAAACCAGGTCACAACTTTTAATTTCAAAATTAAGATTTCAAAAAAGTAAAACTAAAAATCAGGAACCTCAAAAACGTTTGAAAAAACGAATTTCTTTCAAATCGAATAATTATCAGGGATGTTGTTTGATCATCAAATATTGAATAAAATTTGCAATCAGCGAGCCACAAAACCACAAAATATTCGTGCAAATCGTACGATTTTTAGAATTTTCGCCAGGTTTTGTAGGCCTTGGCCCCCGTGTGCGTGCAACGGCCATGATATATGAGAAAATTATTCAGAACTATAGGGAGATGGAAAAAATCTACTATCAAAGAACCTCTTCCGTGCCTCGTTCAAGTGGCGCTGACCGAGCGGCCGGGGCCCTCGACAAGGGCCGCGTCTGCCAGCCGCCGCATCCCCGGCTCCTGAAGTCGCTTTTTTCTATTCTCAAACCGTCAGACTACCGTTGTCCTGAAAATTTCAAAGATAAAACAGAAAATTAAATCGGACGCTACCCCCAACTCCAATTCAGCGTTATTAATAACCACGCACGGCACACGATAATCGCGAACACGCTTTGATATCGAGATTGTAACGTATGTGTGAACACGCCCGTAGGTTCTCATACCCTACGTCTAGTCCACATTATCCGTATGATACACCCGCGGTACATTGTTCGAGTGGAGGACAAGGCTTGGCAAAGGGCTTAGGGAAGGTTCGATGAATCTCACGCATCACCTGTCAAAGTCCCACGTGAGCCGTGTCAGACTGGAGTCGAGCCTCGTCCTCTGGCAGACTCTGCATAGCCAGGCCTCGTATTTTTCATCCCCTGTTGCCAAAAAGATAATTTTCGCATCTGCGGCCCGCGTCACGTCTCATAATCTGATTTAGTCTAATCTAATCAACGTCACCCCGCGCGCCACTCCAAGCATAGCGTATTTCCTCCCCGCTCGGAACACCAGGGTGTAGTTCTTGGTCCGCTTTGATCGAATTTTCGACCAACTTTCACCGCGTCATAATCTCATGATTAGACCCTCTAATTAATTAACTCCTGCTAATATTTTTCGAGTGTCTTGAGATTGATTCAAATCTCTTTGAACAACGGGATAGGCGATCGTCAGTCGGAATCCAAACACTGAACGTGTTTGCTGAGGGGATCTAGGGCAAGCTTGCCAAAATTGTACCACTCTTTACATTTCAAATTTAAACATAACAGTCTTGGAGGGATTTTATTCGTTGATCCTTCTCCCATTTCAGATAACAATCGAATCCTTCGGAATGATGATCGATTTTCCAGGAGCTTGCGGAGTAAAAATGACAAGCTTCACACATCGTAGGTTGACCGTCTGGGATTGGACGTAATTTCGAACAAAAATGGCCAAAGCGATTCGTTTCAATTAGAATCCTGCCAGGAAAAAACCCTTGGTGGAATTATAGAAACAACAAAACTTATATATTCGCTAACGTTCCTCGTTGCGAAGGAGCAGCAAGAGGCGATCGAGCCAAGGTGTGTATGAGAAGATCGTCGAAAAACTAAAGTCAAGTTTCGCGAAAGGATCTCCCCGCATTAGTCAATAATACAATCTTTATTGAGTATCAAAGTCTGCCAGCCGAAAGGTAATAAATAAGCGATGAATTTTCTCCTTCTTTCTTCATCCACCAACGCCTTCAACGGACATAAAACCTTCGAGGAAGCTCTGCAAACTTTTCTGCTTCAACGACACCCTGGTTTGTTTTTACGATGAATAAAGATTAATGGACCTGCGGCCGGCTGAATCAGATCTCGTGCCATAAGAATGATGAAACGATCTCGCAGTGTTTACTCTACCTGCGATCCGCGATAGAGCCGCGCGATATGTCAGCTGAAACGAACGTGCTACAGCTACGTGATTATAATATCAGTATTTTACACTCCAACTATGTATCACGTTTGCGACAACAATTGGCAGAGTACCTTCTGTATAGAATGTTCGCCCTGATTAACCGTCCGCACAAATCACTAGTCGACCTAGTTCGGAGTGTCTCTGAGAGTCTGGGCGAACATGGTGACCCAGATGATTAATCTGCCTAATGAATTACCACCCTGTTCCCTATCCGATAATTATTCAATTAGCCTAAGTGAAACGGGACGCAGTGTAGGCTTACCCCTGTTCTCCATATCCGTCATCGTGATCCCTCACTTAGAATATCTTGAAAACCATAACCGACGGTGGATATCTTCACTGTGTAAACACACCGCGTGCGGAAACTCAACGCGAAACCGCAAAGTAAAGAGATACCGGGGATTTAGTCAAGTCGCGTGACAATTGCAGTCGGGATGAGCAGACGCGTGATAGACGATCGAGTGGTATGCAATATGCATGGGACACCGTGAGCGGGACCACCAGCTGCCTTTGGCAGCTTTCAGCCAAAGCGCGCCCACAACGCGACCCTCGGAATGGAGCCAACGCGGAATTCCCCGAGGATGTGCGGATCCGACCGAATACCGCGGGGGTGTTTTCGCCACCCCCTGCCCCTACTTTGGCGAACCAGCCCCCGCGAATGTATTCGTCCTGATGTGGATATCGAGCCGAGCACGAGAACCTGGAAACGCCAAGACTCGATGGTACCGCGTCTAGATACCCGGGCCAGGTGAACCCTGCGAGTACTCATTGGGCTGGAAGTCTAGAGGGTTCGCGGATTCTCCTCGTAAACAACTCGAGAGAAACGTGCGATTGTTTTAGACTGATTACCGGAAGATACAAATTCGTCGGTGCTCGACTTTGAACATTAGCTGTTGACTGAGGGTGACAACCCCTCGGAGTTGAGAGTTATAAATTCGTGGGCTTGAAGGATCTGCCACCGTCACAAACTGTAACTAACAGTCTCCGCAAACCTCTGGAATAGCAGTATGAAAAAAAAATGGAGCAAGAAAACGGGTTCTTGAAAAAAAATGATGTATCTGACGAGCGAAGCCCGCGGAAATATTTGATTTTATATTCTGAATACAGAATAAACCTCGACGCCTTCCTTCCGTAGAAACGATTATAAAGTTTGATTTCTCTTCTTCTCTTTCGTTCAAGTTTTACAGCTTATGAAGTCAGTTCTGAGATATAATTGCCGGGAGTAAACGGCGGAAAAATTATCTACTCCGAGACTTACTTTTTTTTTTAAATCAAATTAGTTCACGAAAAGGAAGTCCGAGATGTTAGCCTGATGATTCATTTCTCAGTTGAGTAGAAAAATGTCAAGATTACGTCACGGATGGAATAATTAGTCTCATTCTTTCTCGTTGTCCCACAACTCGAGACTATTTTTACGGATTACTTTGAGAGCTTGATGAAACAGTGTAAAAATGAGAACAAACGAAATGAAATCGTGTTACCTTAAAAAAAAATTCCCGCAATCGATGCAAAAACAGCAGATATGCGGCTCTTTAATTATTCAATCGCGCTGCTTCGCGGGTTATTGGATTAATGGTCGATAACTGAATGTAGATTACAAGGTCGATAAACCTTCAATATTTAACCCGACCAAGGAAGTAGAGTACGGAATTAGAGCCACCTGTCGATTCTGTATATACTGACCCACTTGAGGTTCAATGGCTGCGATTTCGGCGAACCCAGCAACATAAGCTGCAGGCACAAATTACAGTCTCAAGGCTATCATCAAGAGATAAGGACGCGTCTTCTGCGTACTGCGCCATTCGACGAACTTCGGCGACTAGATATATATACCGCGTCAACGGATATTAAGGGCGACTCTGGCCGCCCCCTCGGCCTCCCTTTTCAGCCGAGGGAAATATTGAGATTGCCTCGAGTACACATCGACCTAAGGAATTACCAAAATTGTATCCTCAAGATAAACAAAAGTAGGGGACGGTATTATTTTCCGAAGTATAAACAGTCGCTTTTGCTAACGACTTTATAATTACCCCGGAGCTTGTCGAGTGTACCATATTAGCAAACATTCAACGCTTTTTTTTAAATTAGTTATGACAAATCAGGTGTTATAAACACTTGAATCGAATCTGTCGAGCACATCTGGTCAATTGTCAGAGCAGATCCTCCACTCTTCGGAAGCATGCGATCAGACGAAGAGCAAACCCGTGGACACAGAGAGCTGGATAAGGTCAGAGAACGTCTATAGCCGATCGTAAAATCGCTCGAATGAGAATTTCTATCCGCTGAAAGCACGAAGCCTGTGAACTTTGAGGGTAAACTAGAACCTCCTTTATCGAACGCCTACACGCGTGCCCGACCTACGCGCCTAGCCGTGCATCGAACAAACGCGGTTATTGAATTCGCTCGCAAATTGATGATTCTGGAAAGGATCAAACGCGATTTCGAAGGCGATGGCGCGTGTTGTGACGTATTTCCTGGGAGGGAAATCGCGTTTCAGCCCGATCGGAAGAGAAATGGGATCTACGATGACCAAACAAGCGCACGATAATCGCCTCAATGGGTGAATCGAGTTCCTGGTTCGAACTTCCATTTCTAAAGTCATGATATCGAAAGTACAAGCTTCCTGTTCGCCTATGAAACGAGCTGCTTCTGATACACCGCGGATGATATGTATCCGATGTGGACGAAGGAGAACCACCCTCGATGGCGATGTTATTATCGTAAATCATACATGGAAAATTTGAAAGAAACGATCTTATATCCCGTAGCGGGACGCGGATGGTGGGTCTAAATCATATTGGGTCAGGGTAAGGTTACGTCAGATCGAGTAGACCTCGGTTAGGTTACGTTAGGCTCGGATATAGGTATAGCCGAGCGACGTTCGCACCCTTCGTTCGCGATCGATGCAGCCACCGGCGAGCGACGCTCACTTCCGTACAGGCCACGCCGCTACGAGGACCCTTAGGGACGTCCTCGGCGCCGTTTCCTCTTCGAGAGGATGCGCCGCGCTGGGGAGTCTGAATGAATTAAAAAGACGCCCCATAAAAAAACCTCCGACCTTCGTCAAATAACATTACGCGATACACGCTGAAATGAAAAACGCTAATCCTGCACCTTTGTTCTCACTTTACTCGACATGCTCCTGCTTGCAGATCGTTCATCCGACCGGCGTGCAAATTCCTTTGACTATGCAACAAATGGTACTTTTTCAGAAGCCAATGCATCTTCTTCTTCTCTTTTCGCGTGCCTTCGAGGTTGTAGTTCCCCCGCGAAGCTCATCTATCCGTGTGATCCTCACGAGGCATCGATGGGTGAAACGATTTGTTGTTAAATATAGAACGTGCTCTAACGCAAGAATGCGGAATCGTTCACACGGACGTGGGGGGATGAAGCTTTTGACATAAATCTGGTCGATATATCCTCGGGTCGTTGTACACCCAACGTCAAGTGTGACCGTGTCGGTAAGCCGAGATAGGTTCAAGTGGAGGGTACGCGAAATGGTCAGACACAGAGTTGGGGGTAGCTCGTCGACCTCGAACAAATTGCCATCAGAATAGATAGCAGATCGGTTTTCGAATCACCGCATTGATAGTCGATCAGTGACTGGTCGCGGATTTATGGAAAACGCTTACCTGCGGTAACACGTGTTCTGTTCACAGTAGCCGGGCAACATGATTACGACCGCATGTTGCGATCGGTTCAAACCGCAGAGTTTCAATACCAGTTCGGTGGTCTCTGAGCAACGCTCACACGAGTCAACACCATCGCGATGTGGGATGGAATTTTTGATTACATTCTAGCCACAGGGTTCCAAAGTGGTACGATTCGATTCGTTATTATTACCGTTGGTTAAAACGCCCCCGGAGACTCGGGGTGTACCTACCCCAACCGAGTCTCGTTTCCAACTGTTCACAAGCTCGCTCAGCTGTGGGATTCCCCGAGTTTGCGCGTTTTGACGGCAACAGATTCTACGCCACGGTACAAAATTTATAGTATAAGGTAATAAAACCGTCTCGTTGAAGGGGTAGGGCGCGAAGTTGAGGCAGGAGATGTCCACACATAGCATAACGCCGACACCCCTCTTCCGCGATAAGAGAAGCAAACGCAGTTTACAGCACTCGAGGGACTCGGTTTTTCTGAGAACACTCGTCAAACAAACAATGTATCGTATATTATAAAGAACAAAGGAAAGAGAAATTTATACAATTCTAATTTCCGACCGGAAATAAGGATCAGGATCTCGAAGATGAAATACCGAGAAGACTCTATGTCAGCAAAGGCAAACTTAATTCTAGAATTCCCTCCAGCTTAGACCATTAAACCGTCGACACGGCCCTCTCATCCTCTCAGACGATATCAAGTGGTCAATCATCATCGATAATTCACTTGACCCGATGGACTATTGGCGTTTGGTAAGATGTCACGAGTAAAGTATTCCAAAGTGATTTCAAGATCGATCGTAAAGTGCTCCATGAGGTGTGGAAAGTTACATCCTAGTCATGAACAAAGTTGTGTAATACGATATAGCCATCGACATATATACCTAAGTTAGAGAACTCTTGCAGGGGAATAGCGATACCTTGAGGAACACTTGAGTCGAAAAACCGTATTCGGGACGTCCAGCACGTGCGCTGGATTACGAGGAGGTTTCGTTGAACGAGGGAAACTTTGTTTTGACGCGACTAATTCACCCGCCAAGCTACGGTCAAAATTAATACTTCGTTGAACAAAATTCTGCTCCATTTAACAGAAATCGTTGAACCGCGACCGATGAACCCATCGCTCATCTGGCTAGGTGACGCTCTTCCCCGGTTACAAAAACTTTGTCATAGTCGAATGATATCGACGTGAATTGTAAATTTGACTCTGACGCTACTCTCTTCATCTTTCTCTATAGTATTCTGGAAACAGCTAGCGGCAGCCTATTGTTTTTACTCGAGGTCTCCCTGCGCGACCCTGCGGTTGCATCGGAAATAGTATGTAGGTCTGTGAAAGACTGTTAAACACCCAGCAGACCTCCTAGGTCCACACGCGTACATCCAACCGGATCTATAATAGACTTTAGAAGACTCTAGACCCTGAAAGTTTACCGAGAGTCAGTTGGCAGCTGCTACTCGTACCGAGAACCACACGTTTGATTCAAACTATTGTCCAACGTCAGATCGTTCCGGCGACTGATCTTAGTGTTCGTTGGACATAATTGAGACATTTCTGCGGGTCGAGGTTCCCAGAGTGGAAAGCCATCCGTTTTGTGGTATAGAATCCCAAACGAGGTTCCGAATAAATCCTGGACAGGATTAACACGGTAACGAGATTCTAAGGCGGTAAGTTGGTACGTGATCCTCGCGTTTCAAGGGTCACTATATGTTTGTCGTCTGATTAAATTTAATTAGAGGCTAAAAAAGCGAGCTCACGCTGTGAAATGTGAGCGTAGGTATATGACGCTCATTTCGGCCATCCCTTCGAAAGCACAATCGTTGAATTGTAGGGATTTCGACTGCCTGGTTCAGCAGCCAACCCGAAACTTTGATGATTAAGAAATGTTTGCTGATTCGAGTTCCGCATCATCCACGTCAAATCTCTATATCGTCGAATCTTCTTTCCGTTCCATTTGGCGCTACAGATTCCCCCTTTTCTTCAAATAAATCGAACAAATCTCATGAGATTTTTCTGGAATGACGAGATCTCGATTCACCGCGGATGGAAGTTGTAGTCTATGCCCCATTTTTCACGCTCCCTTCGTCGAAATTGCGATTCAACAAATTTATAGACACTCTTGATACGGATCCGTGATGATAATGAGTGGGTCGCCACTCTGCCCTCGGGCGTTGTATTCCTCGAATCAATACGATACTGTCAGTGATCCTGCTCCCTGCAGCTCATCGAATTGAACCTAATTTTGGATATGTTTTTACAGGACCAATTGAGAAAAGCTCGAGGGTATGGCGACAGACATCAAGTTCTCCAGGTTCAACAACACCCCATGGGGATTCCGACTCTCCGGGGGGATAGACTTCCCTCATCCCCTGACGGTAGTCAGGGTAGGTAAACTGTACCATCTCCGGTATCTTTACCTGTTCCTTTATTCTTCCGAGTATTCCCTGTGTCCAGCCTTGTACACGGCTTCCCGGGCGTTTTTTCTTCTCCACTTCAATCTTGATCGAGCAGCAAATTCGTTTTCGCTCAACCCCACCGACGTCGAGGCTTGTGTTTCGCGAAGCGTCAACCTCTTCCGTTTTGATACTCCTCGATTGGCACGTGCATTATCAAGACTCACGCTCGTTCTGTCCTCGGGGTGAAAATCTCCGATGGAACAAAGTCGCAGAGAAACGCGAGGAATCTCGAAATTAATTTTAATTGGCTTCCAGGCATGCTCGAGGCAAGGTCCTCTGTAACTTCAGCCTTCATATAGTATCGCCAGAGGTGCAATATAAACGAAATAGGAGAGATCCATCGCCGAAATAAACTGGCAAAGTCTTTGGTCGTAAATCAAAAAGATTCAATCTGTAGCCTCCACAAAAGAGTTCTTCTACACAAAACATACGAGACAATTGTCTGTTTTTCTCGGCGAGGCCAGATGTCCGAGAAACTTGGTAAAACCGTATCTCATCTATGAATAGCGTTGAACACAAGTTGGAGACTTTCATCCGTCGATAATTATTTCTAGCAAGAGTGAGCAACGACCTCGCCGTTAGCGAGTCTCGGGCTTCGAAACGTCCCAGCGCCAGTCTCCTTCCAATTTTAGCATTTCTCCCAACAATATTAAACTTTTTTCCGAACGTTCAATGACCGATTTTTGAATTGTTCCTAAAGGTGGCCCGGGGAAGTCTCGCTGACGATGCAGGCCTGCAACCAGGTGATGTCCTGATACGAATCAACGACAGTCCTCTGCAGGAACTGACACACGCTCAGGCACACGATTGGCTCCTTCGCGCCGGTAACAACTTCGTTCTTTCCGTCGTCCGCAATCACCGCATCGCCATGGAACTGGCAGGTCAATGACCTCGAACAGCTACATCCTTCATGGTCATTCTTATTTTCGCGTCTTTTTATGCCCGCTTGAAATTTACCTGTTTCAAAAGGATCGTCATGAACAGAAAAAGAAAAAGAAAATTGATTAAAGGTTCTAAATTAGCATTTAGCCAGGAAGCATTGATTCGTTGTAGAAGGATCCAAATTCCCTCTTGGAAATGATCGATGATGTACTGAATCACATAAAATGTTTCGATCGAAGGCTGCATGTAATTTATCATATAATTTGGGTTTATATGGTGCGAAGAATTACGTGATAAATCATCAAATATCACACTAGTGAACGGACTTGAGAATAAAAAATTTTGATTCGTCTTATATCTGATGATTAATGCGACTATTTCCCACGTGAATTTTTATCTGTTGTATCTGATGATTGACGTTTTATGATTAAATATTCGATACTCTTTACGTATATATTATATCGTTATTCACGAGTTAAACTGAGTGAAAAATAAGATGAGGATCTCGTTTCTAACATCATATGATTTATCGCATGAACTCATTCGGAGGGGGAGAACTGCGATATTCTTCCCTTTGATTTCGATGTGCAGCTTCGCATATAATCGCGTCTCTGTTTTCATCTACCGTGAAACGAATTTTTGCACAATTTCATTAGGTCTGAAAGAAGGAGACGAGAGATAATTCTCCGGAGGGTATAGCGAGTCTGAGGTAGAAGATGAACCTCTGTTGTTATTGTATTTCATTCGCGGAGCTCGACGTAAGCTTTAATTTGGAGCACACAGACGTTGAAATGGTGGATTATACATTGAAATCAAGTGCTGAAAGAAGAAAGAAAAAGAAAAATGCAAAGATTCCGGGCGACATCGAAAACAGATTTTCAGGACAAAATCAGCTTCTTTGCAAAACATATAAACTTCAGAAACGTGATTTATGATCAGTAAAATTGGCGATCGTCCAACGAATATCCAACTCCGTGCTATCGGGTATCAGAAATTTCACCAGTAGTGAAAATCTCCATTCTTCTTCAATGTTTTTCGCAATACGATTTTTTTTCATTATCTCATGTCTTATAGGTCTTTAGTACATGGTGGCCACTTTTTTGCGGAAAAAAAATTCCCTGACATTTCCCTGACTTTCCCTGACCTAAATATAATTTTTCCCTGACTGAAATTTGGACACGTTAGTGGTTATTCAAGTATGTAATAATAATGCTCTAAATCCATGGTGAAAGAAAATGATTTTTGAGAATACTTTTGATCGCATAAATGTCGCTGGGGATCTTTTATTCTGTCTTGTTTCGTACGACCATGGAATTCCTCTGCTTTTCCCTGACCATTTTTCGAATTTCCTGACTTTTCCCTGATTTCCCTGTTTTTTCTGACGCAGAAGCAAGAAAGAAGCAGAAAGAAGCATCTCTCAATTCGACAAACTTCTGCAAATATTACAAACCCTTGCAGGAATTATTTTCCTCCGACACTATTCGATTCTTTTGACTCCAGCTTCTATGACTTCACCTAAAATCAACATGCAAAAATCGGTGTTTAGTACATATAAACGTGGCTTAAGTGTTATTAATGTTCATCAAATTTGACATTTGTACCTAGACATACGACATTGGCTCTGAATAATATTATCTGTTCAAATTGTGTACGAGCTTATAAATGATGATGATTTCTCTACTCCTGAATGCATTATCATCAATGTATTAATATGTTAACGACTTTCGGACTAAAATCTTTGAAGAAATTGATAAATTAGATTCACTTGTTCGATTTATTTCAAAGTTTTGATGTAATTAATTTTTTCTACGTATTTAAAATTAACAATTAAATTATAGTAGGTTTATTTTAACAAGAAATTGAATTAAATGATTGAATTTTTGTTTTTTAATCTTGTACATTGATGAATCAATGATTGTTTAAAAATTATTAAAACTGAAAGACAGAAGAAGCCAACTGTCCACGGTCGGCTTTTTATTCATCATTTTTGATAAAAAAGAATTATCACATTCTTGTTGGAGTTTATAATATTCATAACGAGAGAATTCCGTTGGCCAACAAAATTTTGCAAAATTCAAAAATGCTGCTTTGATAGTTTTTTTTTTTTTTTATATATATATATATAGGCTTGCAATATATGAAATTACATTTCTTTTAAAAGCCAAGACTTTTCGTTTGAGGAACAAATATAAAAAAAAATTATCTGTACTCCTCATTGTCAGACCTACGTCTTATGAACTGCAATGAAACTTTATATGATCCTGCAATACGATTTTCTAAGCTCTGTAGAAGTTTGTAAACATGTAAATCTAAATTATAAGCTTTTGAACCCAATAGAAACGACCGTTAAACTATTTTTTGATTATAATAATACTCACTGGCACGGATCTTCTGTCCGATGTTGGGTGTACAGGTTGATTGAAGAAAGGTTGAAACCCATTGATATAATTTAATTTCATTTTAATATATTAGATATACGTATGTATATATATTATAATTTCATCTTAACATATATCATTATCATCATGAACATCATGTGTATTATTTTTTCTTTTCTTTTTTTTTCTTCTTTTCATAATCTTTGCAGTATGAATAATAATTTACATAAAACTGTACAATATGTTCTTCGTTTTTTTTTTGTTATCTGCAAAATATATGCAGCAGCAATTATTTCGCTTGCCATCTCTACATTTTAATTATAATATTTAATATGTAGTATAATTTATACGACAGTATAATAATGTTGTTTTCTTGTATCGCCTTACCTGTTATAATTAAAATAGAACAAAAAAGAAAAACAGTGACAAAACTCGTATAACAATAAAGGAACATAAAATACACAACGATATAAGTAACGAACACGCAACGCACTTACGCAGTGAAAACCCCCTCGATCTAAAAAAAAAATTCAACTAAATTTCCTACATTCACGCAACGCACCGCATTTTCTTTTTTTTTTCAATTTCAATTTACAAATTTCACGTTCATCGACGATGAATAATCATTTGTACCTGGCACCTCTACACGTTCATTTGGTCCTCTATGGACAGATGATTAATCTGCTGATCTCGGAACGGGTTTTCGCTACAAGATCGCTATAAAATGTTCAATTAAAATTGCATTGTGCGTGGGTGAATCTCGCTCTATCATAGCACAATGTTTATTGTTAAAATTATGAACGTGATCCGTGAAAGGGACGATGTCTCGATTCGTACAATATAAATATACACTTTGGTTGAATATTTCTATTTTTTTCTTTTCCTTTTTCTTTTTTGTATTTTACATTAATTAAGAATATTTTTTCTTTCATTTTTTCATTTTTTTGTTGTTAATTCTAATTAAAAATAAACATCTTTGCGCATCCAGCGTGTTTATGATAATAGATATCTACCTATACTATGTATAATAATATATTTACTCCAAAAAAACTGTTGTTTCTTTTTCTCAATTTCTTTTAATTTTTCTCCAAACTACTTACTCCGCTCCAACGGTTCGCTGTTTGGCTGTATAAAATACAATCAGGTACAAAAGTAGCATTTTCCACATGCTCGCGTTCAATCAACTTTTTTTTTTCTAGCCAAACACATATATTTCTCTATCTCGCTTAGTTCAGGATAAACACGTCATCCTTCGACTGTTTTCATTGTATTTTTTCTTTTTCTTCTTTGGTTCTTTTTTTTGTTCCCCCACGATTTTGCAATTTGATTCGATATTGTAAATACGAGACTTTCTGGTTTGCATTATCTTTGTGACTTTTTTTTTCTTTTTCTTGCAAATTCTGTCTATTCGGTTTTAAATACATAGGAGTGCAAAAAACCGTTGGAAGCGTTACTGTTTTTAAATTCATTAAATAAAATTAATCGTTAATTTATATCCTTTTTTTTTTAATGTGTTTTTTTTTTCAATTTCATTTAAAGATTAAATAAATTAATTGTTGGTGCACTGATTATGACAGACTACAGAGCACCGTGACAGAGAGCATCTATTCGATAATAAAATATTCGAAAACCGCGTTCTTACAGCTTTTCTATTTTACATAAGAAAAAAAAACCAATCGATTACATTTTCTCAATTAGAGTCTTCTATTTTTTTTTCTGTTTATACAATTTTACTTGAAATTTGGTTTAAATCACACGATTTGACGATTGACACACTTCTATTAATCGTTGCTGATACTCGAGGAGGGATGCCCCCGATCCATAAATCGATCCTCTAGGTATTTACACTTAAAAACTTAAGATATGCTTAAGTCGTGCCTAGCGCTTCATAGCCGTTTCAATACTATCGCTTTAAAACCGGGTGGACCAAGAGTCTGGATTTCTTATCAGTCGGTTTTAGGATTTTTCTTGCGTGCCGGATTACAGTAAGAAAATGAAAAAATTAATCAGTAACTCGTTAACTGTCTTTGTGGTCCCAAATAACAATTTAAACCCAAAAATCTCCACGTTTACCAGGTTGAAGAATGAAAAGATACTCCGCATATGCGAATCGACCTGGTGCGCTAAAACCGCTTTGTTCAGATTCGAATCGTTTGGTTTAACTTAAGATTCAATCAAAATGATAGTGACTTTCGAATCTTTGTCCTCATCTTATTTCTTCCGAGTTCAAAACTGCGGTTCAACGTCTATCACTGACGTATTTCATTCTCATTCGAAGTAACGAAGGACGACAATATTTACTGTTCTGCTTGTTGCCCCGAACTGTCCTCTTCTTCGGCTTCAGAGTTCGAATTCGAAATCGACGACGGTGATTCGACCGATGACCTATCGTGATTCGTACAATGATTCGTACACTCGTTCGACGACTCTGCAATCTCTATCCAATGCTGTTTGTTGCTACGTACTCCCTCGACCAATGGATCAAGCTTCTCAGACAACAGTGCAAACGCCTGGAGGAAAAGATAAACGATTATTACACGATAATTCAATTTCTTGATGCCTTCTATTCCCAAGATTGACTTCTTACCTCGTATATTGGTAGGCAAATTGAGTCTATAAAGCCGACCTGCATCATCGGTAGTTGGTCCTCTTTTTCTCTGTTCATAATGTCCTGAAATCAATTAGAAGTTTGTTAATTCAATGGGTATTCGTTATTCCGAATCGGATAATTGGATAAAATTACTTCAGAGTTTAATTTGATATTGCAATTAGCCATTAGCCATTACAGTTAATTAGGGTCGTAAGAAAATCCGTTAATTTCAATTTCGCCAAGAAAATATACTCACAATCGGAGTAATGTTCAAAGTTCTTCTCTCCATATCGCCCTGTTCAAAAAACTCGCTACTAACGAGTTCGGCGACCCGTTTTTCAACCTCCCAAGGTTTCGTAATGGCTGCTAAATCGCAAACGGTCATCAACATGCCCCTCAATAATTCTCTATGTTCGCCAAACGCCCAGTTGTAAGAACCGCCTCTGGCAAGGCTCAGGAAGGCTCCTCGTTTTCGGAAATATACTGCCAAATCCGTTGACAATATCGCCTCCTCCAGCACCTTCACCACCCGCGAATACTCGTCCGGCGAGACATTAGCTAGGATCTGATTACCGTGACTGCTAAGGATCATCAGACACTGGTCGAAGTGATGATGCTCCATCGTTGACGTCGAGTACAATTGTGCCAACGGCGAGGAAGCTCTGTGTGTATCAAAAATAAAACAAACTATGTTAACAAGGTTTTTATCTATACTCTTACCTATCCTATATATATTATATACCATGTACACTCACTTTATTTGGAAGGAGTTGTTGGTCCCTCGGTGATCAAGGTCGTGACAAAGGCAGGCAATTATTAACGCGAGGCATTCAATTTCTCCAAATATCTTCCACCACTGGGTTGCCTATGGGATAATAAAATACTGTTGATGTATTAAGATACAGTCAAATTGTTACGATATCATCTTATCAGCGATTCGATGAGACTTATATCTGTTTATTGTTCATTTATTGATTATATCCTAAATAAAACGGATAAACATGCAATAAAGCGAAGACTGAGGACTTGAGTCAATTATTTTTGTATTGTTGTTTACACGTCTTGTTATGTCATATTTGTTTCAATATTAAATTCATGCTCACCGTCAATATGGCAAACATCATTTGAGCGACGTTGAAAGCGTGTCGCCAGTTGTGATACGTAACGTTTCGATAATTTTTCTTAACGCTCAATAACCATCGGCACAATACTTCGTAGTCGATATGGAATCGTTCGACGAAATCGAGGTCAAGAAACATCCTGAGACATGCTGCAAGTGTCTCGTCATCCTCCATGTGAATATCGTCGAACTTGAAATCGTGCAATTGGAAATGTGCCGACGAAGGAACACGTAACTCCTGCTGAGAAGAGCCGGTGCCCAAAATAATAAAATATTAGTACCAAACGATCGATGAGTTGAGACAGAATATGAAATAAAAAATGAAATCGAACCAACCCTCAGTCTTAAAGCGTCTTCCAGAGACGCGGAAGCGTGGTAACTCAGCACCTCCAGGGTGACACTCTGCTTCGCCATTGCTATCACAGCCTTTTCGTACCTGAAATTTGACGATATGAAAATATATCAAGATTGTGAAACAAGATTGAGATTGTTGTTCAAATTTTTGACTACACTCACATGTGGGTATTGTGGATTCCCATACCACAAAATATGGCGAACGCCTCGACGAAATTTTCGTCATTTTTGGTAAATGCGAGGTCGTCAAACTTGTTGATTAATTGAATAACGCCTATTATTTGTCCAGACGAGTTCTTGATCGGCATGCAGAGGATACCACGATGGCGAAAACCTGTCCCCTCGTCGACGGACGGGTCGAACTTCAAGTCTTCGTAAGCGTTTGGTATGTTTACAGTCTGAGAAACATTGACAGACGTTTCGGAGTCAATAACAAAGATTTAGAAATATCTTTAGAACGAAACTTTTACACGTCGTTTTCTGAGAATCATCATGGTTCAAAGAATATTTGCAGATAAATGAATAAAAAAACCTTGACCAAATATCTCACCTCTCCCGTCGTCGCTACGTGTCCAGTGATCCCAATGTTGATGGGAAATCTACTCTCAAATGGACTGTAATTGATCATAAAATAATCGAACGTTAGTTAATATCGTTGAAATTTATCTACGGGGTGATTGAAAAGTGTAAATAAAAAATTGAGTTGGCAATTACAAACTTTATTCACCTAGTGCGGGAATCCGAGTCCTCTCCGGCGAGGAGATCACTCGCCTCGAAATCAAAGACACGTGAGAAACTTCCCTTGGATGCCTTGTGTACCAGAAGAACCTGTCGATTGCAAAGAGTTGATTGATTAATTGATTTATAAGAAATTGATTAATTGATCGCTGTTTTTTTTTATGAAAAACGACAGACTAGGGAAATCTGGGCTACCAAATGCAGAAAAAGATAATTATACAGAAGTTTTGTTCTCCCGTTGAAACGTTTACAAGTGACGGATATTTAAGTGGGTCGCTATTTTTTAAACATTGATTCAGGAAGCGATAAATGAAGTTTTTTGTTCCGATTCTGTTTGTTATTTTACTGCCTCTGATTTTTTGAAAGACAAATCAATTTCATAAAAATATTGTAAGAACCGAAAATCATGAATCCTGGATTATTCAAGCTATCAATTAATTACTGTAAAAAAAGGACGAAGAAGTTTTCCACTCTAGAAATATTGAGGTATTTCAGTATTTGTCAAAAACAGGGTTTTACCTTGAAAATCGTTCTAGAAGTATAATTTTCAGGTAGACCGTTAGAAATTCATCGAATGTTCATCATGACTATTCAAAAATCGTGGAGTTTGTCAAAATTGTCAAAATCATCGATTTTCAAATTCGATTCAATGAATTCTTAAAAAGTGATCATTTTTGTACCATAAAAACAAGAATAAATTAATTTCTCACGATATTTGTATCATCGATCAAAAAACCGATACCTACTTATTTTTATGCTGACGATACCATCAAGACCTGGACATTGTCGCATTATAATTTTGAGTTAAGGGAAGTTTGAAGAACTTGAGCAAAAGTGCCGCGATTTTTTTTTTCATCGGTGTAATCTTTCCTCAATTCTGATGAAAGGTAAAAAAAAATTGTGAAAAGAAGTCTATTCTTTATAGAATCCCTAATCACTTAACCGATATATTTATTTCCAACTGAATTCTCATCCAGTCGTTTCATAAGCGACGGAATAAAAAGTTTGCTGTTTCAGACGGTATGAGTTTAGGATTGTAGACAGACGATAAATATTTTTAGACCCAGACCGTCAAACCCCGAGGGGGTTACGACACCGCGATAACTCACAGAGTATCGCAAATGGTATTTCGCATCGATCAGGTTAAATCGGTGTATCATAATCATACACCTGTAATTTCGTGCCCGACTAAGAGGTGGGTTCAAAATCCCGAACGATTTTGCGCCGAAAGGTCATGATTCCGAATTTAAAAGTACCGAATGGCATAATTCCGAATTGAAAAGTAACCGCAAGGCCATAATTCTGAATTTAAAAGTAACCGCAAGGCCATAATTCTGAATTTAAAAGTACCGAATGGCATAATTCCGAATTGAAACGTAACCGAAAGGCCATAATTCCGAATTTAAAAGTACCGAATGGCATAATTCCGAAATGAAAAGTAACCGAAAGGCCATAATTTCGAATTTAAAAGTACCGAATGGCATAATTCCGAATTGAAACGTAACCGAAAGGCCATAATTCCGAATTTAAAAGTACCGAATGGCATAATTCCGAAATGAAAAGTAACCGAAAGGCCATAATTCCGAATTTAAAAGTACCGAATGGCATAATTCCGAAATGAAAAGTAACCGAAAGGCCATAATTCCGAATTTAAAAGTACCGAATGGCATAATTCCGAAATGAAAAGTAACCGAAAGGCCATAATTCCGAATTTAAAAGTACCGAATGGCATAATTCCGAATTGAAAAGTAACCGAAAGGCCATAATTCCGAATTTTAAAGTACCGAATGGCATGATTCCGAATAAAAAGTACCGAAATAAGAGTTTTACACGAAAAAAACGTGCAAAACATCATTTCGGTACTTTTAATTCGGAATTATGGTCTTTCGGTACTTTTGAATTCGGAATTATGGCCTTTCGGCGCAAAATATTTCGGAATTTTGAGCCCGCCCCCCGATTATTTTCACGAATTAAATGAGGAAAACTGTGGAATTACATGAACCGAAACGTGAAATTTAAATATAATCCATCCCGTTTTGAATTTTTTTTTCTGTTTTATCATATACTTGGGTATTCTCGAGTTTGTAAGAAAAGTTCATTCAAACACGCATGAAAAATTCATTTTCTTCGCTCTCTGCAGTAGGATAATTTCGTTTCTAAAAAAGTTTTTCTCGCTCTGCGATATGGAGAGAGAGAAAAAAAAAATTCTATCCATGTCATAACGAAGACTTAAGCTGGTCGTAAAGTAAAAAAATTTCAGTCTACATTCCGGACCCCGGGATTATGTAGTGAAGGTAAAGTAAATTGGCACTAGCGTAAAACGCAAATGAGTCAGTGCATGGTGCCAGAGCAACCGCCAAAGTCGGTTCCCTCCGCAGTCTCTGCTCTACGCAAAAGATTGTATAAATAAACCCGTTAGTATCGTTGCACGCGTCGAACGTCGACGCGACGCACGAATGTCGCTAACGGCACGGGACGGCACGGCGAGAAGGCAAGCCAGACCGCGCGATAGCGACGGAATCTCAACGTCCCCGTTTTAACGAACGACGACGCTGACGCGGTGCCAGCCCGGATACCGACGAAGCAGGTGCCCCCGCGTTGTGTTGCTTGTGTACCGCGTGCCTGGTCCAATCTCCACGCGCGTAATACACGTGAAACCGGGTAAAATTGGTACGCGCATATATCCCGGCTCCGGAGCCGGACGCGAGAGACTCCTCCCGACAGAGCGCCGGCCACTTCCGGTTACCCAGAACCCCGGGCTTCCGGCGAAGCAACCCTTCTTCGGTTCATTGCAAAACAAATCCGATTCGGGGTCCGAGGACACGGTCAGAACCCCGGGGTTGCTAACATTCTGGCCGAATATGCTTGAATGTACTCGAAACTTCGATTCAAATATCGTTTATCAAACTTCAATACAGTTTTCATATATACAGACATAAATTTTGTTTTTCTGTAGTTGTGATAAGATACCGACATTTTTATTTCTCATTCCAATATATTGCTTTCAATCGATCAAACGACGATCAAAGATTTGCAAATTGATACAAAAGTTTTAGTGAATCTGATTTTTCGATCTGTAATGAACTTTGGATAAGATATTAATGATTTTTTGAGTATGAAGAATTTGTTGAATTTGTTTGTTGTTGGTCCCCTCAAAGACTTTGTATTCGTTCCAATAAACGATGGTGTAACTCTTACGATAGCCCCTGACTAGACTCATAGGAATTCTGTCGTAATGACGTGCGCTCAGTCTTCTACACATACGTTCAAAGTTAAAGACTTGTGTATAAGCGTGATCTATGGCGCAAGATACTCTTTACCGCGTCCCACCTCAACGACGCGACGCCAAACAACAGTTTTAACATTTTGTATAATATGCGGAGGAAATATGTAGAACGAACTGTGGCCCTGGGCCCGCGTAGGAAATGGCCCAGTTTCATAGGACAGTTGAGAAACAGTCTGGTTCGTATTCTCGATCAGTAAATACGATCTGAAACGTCGTAAAAAAGAAAAATCGATCATCCAACAATACCCCATGTATAAAACTGACCTGAACTCGTTGACACTGAATAAGCGACTGGGTGTGGGTCAGGATCCTGAATACCATGTGTTCAATGGTGCTCTGCTCCTCGAATATCATCCTCGCAAGATCTAGCAGCACCTAAAAACGTCGTAACCGATAAGTTTCGTCCCCCATACCTGATCGAATTCCGATACTTTCGGGATGGAATCGAGCTCAATAGAGTTGATGATCTTGAAACGAATAATATTATTGTCTCTTGACTGGTTTCAACGATATAACATCAGGTTCATGGGTTGAAATTGT
Organism: Euura saliciscinereae; assembly: GCA_018420115.1. NCBI lineage: Eukaryota > Metazoa > Arthropoda > Insecta > Hymenoptera > Tenthredinidae > Euura > Euura saliciscinereae. The sequence goes on along the minus strand of JAFFZH010015301.1, from coordinate 22,697 downwards.
TCATTAACGACATATTCAGCTGACTGGCCAACACCAATGCTTGGGAAAATTTGCGGTGAGGTAAAAAAAGGCATTGGTTAAAGTGGATCGTTTTACGCGATAATTGGGGAAAATTTTGTATATGACTCTCCGATATAATCGCGTAGCGACAAAATAACTCAACGTCTCTTAATCGATACCAGAGTCTCTCAATTATAAACAACGATCTCGTTAACCACAAGTGGTGTGACAAGAGTAGAGTGGCTTTCACATCGAATAAAAGCGTAATTGGAAGGAATATTATTTTACCTGATTCCGTTTCACCTCGAGTTGACTTTTTTCATAAAGTTGGGCGTTCCTCAATCCGATACCACAAAACTGTAGATAACCAGCGAATATTTTCTCGTCTTGTACGGTGAACTGACCCTCGCCACCCAATTTGTTGATCACCTGAGCAACACCGACAACGTCACCGCTGCAGTCCTTTATCGGCATGCACAGAAGCGCTCTTGTCCTGTATCCAGTCAACGCGTCGATTTCTCTGTTGAACCTAGCGTCCTGCGGACATTGATAACGTTAAACATTTCCCTCGTCGAGACTCTAGAAAAAAAATGGTGTCACGATCTTTCGGAGAACGTGAGGCTGGGATATTTATACCGATCCTATTCACGATTACACAGAAGACATTGTATTCGAGATGGCTTTAGAGCCGATAAAACATCTGTTGCCCGGTCTTAACGCTTGTGACGTGTCAGACGTCAGTCCGTCAGTCCGTCAGGCAAATAGCAACATCCTGCTAAGTGTTAGCCGGAAATTACAGCTGGCCCATGACAGTAAGGAATGAAGATCTTGAGAAGACAGACTTCTGACATAGTCGTTCTAAGAAATACCCCATGGAGAGATTTTGACGCATATTTTTCTACGGCATCGTCGACGATGATGCGGACATAAATACCAGACGATTGGGCCACATACTGATTATGAAGATGGAATTATGACAGTGCCTTCGAGTCCGAGTCCTTCGAGCTAATTCAGCGAGTTACATCCTCGGATCAAGGTAAGCGTAAACGAGGTGTGAAATAGTATGAGGACAAAACTTGCCTTATACGCATCTGGAATATTGACTGGTTCTCCACTCTCGGCGACGTATCCAACGATCCCGGTCCCCCACGGTATTCTAATCTCCTCTTTCTTCTCCATCTCGATCAGGGTGGACCTGGAGCATACGTCGAATAGTTTCGAGACTAGACAACGACTCCTCGAGTAAGATTGATTCCTGATGTGACCGTTGTTCCCCGTTACACCGGAACCGTGATTGTGATTTGGCGTACAGCCACCGCCTCTCTCACCCTGGACTAGAAACAGCGATCCTCTGTCGGCGTGAAGTAGCGTACTGACGTTCTGCAGTATCTTGTGACACAACGATCTCACATCCAACTCGTTGCAGATATCTTTTACCTGGAGATGCAAAACGAGACAAAATAAAACATGAAAAACTGACATTCGATCTCACAAAAATCATCTTCTCTCGCTCACCAGTTCGAATATGAGATCCTTTTCGTCCATGTGTCTGAGTTCGTGTCTCGAACGTCGTTGTGGCCTCCCTGGGGTACCGGCGCCTACTTGTTGGGCACCCGGTTGTCCAGGTTCACCGGCAACGCTGAGAAAGGTCGGTGTTCCGTCGATCGTGTTAACGATCGGTTTCAATAGACCACCTCGTTCGAATTCATGTGCGGATATCTTTCTCACAGGTGTTGTAGCCCCCGAACCACCTCGACTCGAGGACGAGGGTCCCCCACCGTGCGTAGGACTTGACAGTTCCATGCAACTCCCTGTTGCCGATGTTGGGGTCGCGTGTGAGACAAGCCACAAATCTACCGTCTGCCGAGTCACCTTCCTGCAATCGACGTGTAACCGAGTTGAGTTAACGGAGGATCGATCGATTCGTTCCAAGAAACTAATTATAATCGGTTTTGTATCGGTTGGGGTAGTCGATGTGCTAGAGGACAGATATACAGGATGGCCAAAATCATGTGCCGAGAATAGGAGGAGGGGCTTCACAAGTGGCATGACTTTCAAATGGTCATATATTTCCATGCGGGATCCTGTACATCTGACAGTTTCAAAATTATGCCACTATAAGCCCCTCCCATTCTCGACACGTGAAATAGGTCACCCTGTATATAACTTGACGACAAGACACAAATTTAAGATTCCGACATGCTTCTTAAGTTTCTTTTCTTTTTGTTACAGTTTTTATAAATAGGGGAATTCCGAGTTTAGTCTGAAGTTATTTACAGTATGGTCATGCGTCCGGTGAACGAAACATACAATTTTATTCTAGAAACCTGACGATACTGTTGAAGCGATAGAGAGAAAGAGAGAAAGAAAGAATGTCCGGTAACGCTTCTATGAAACCGAAGTCTAGGAAAACTGTTTCAATTGTTTCAAAGAGTTTCTGTGTTACATACTTCCTCGAACAATATAGATAAGGAAAGAATTATAAATTATCGTAAACAGTATGCCTTGCGTCGAAGTGCGTCATTGAAATGCAATAAAATAATATTACAATTGCGATCGATTCTTTGAAAGAGATAATAGAACGAACGAGGAAAATACTTCATAATCGTGAACCTCCTAGGAAAACTATCGTTATGCCAACTTGAAACCGTTGATTTTATGTATCCATTAATATTCATCGACGTGAATTTGAGTTTCAAACGCGGTACTAGTAACACGGTCGTTTCACCGAGTTGTCATTTCCGGTTACAACTCTAGAGAAGAAAAGCTAGTAACTATTTTTAGTAGTTTTATCTTTTCCAAACATGTTTTTTTTATCACAAAATTCATGAGATTGACGTAACGACAACGGTTTTCGTCAAACGTATGCATTTATCGTAAAAAAAAAAATTCCTGAACACGTTTTGCACGATAATTCCGAAGCCACTTGTCCAATTTTGCTCACAATTAGATCTCGACTAACTCAGTATCTTTCGAGTCAGAATAGTTATATACATATAAAAATAAAGTGCTAAATAGCTAAAAATAGGCACATTTCATGAAATAAAATGCTTCAAGAACCGAAAGGGGACCAACCTGAGGAAGTAGTCGGTGACAAATTCTGGATGTTCATCGAGCCAGGCCTCCATGCGAGCATATTCCGGATCATAGATAGCAGGACTGGACACCGTCGAATAGTAAGATTTAACGTGTCCACCGCCGTCCTGTCCTTGTTGATTGACGGAGCCCATGGCGCTGACTCCCTGAACGCATGGGGCCGCCGTCTCCGCCGTCATCCTGGGCTCTTCTATGCTCCGATGCAGATGCAGGCCTGAAATCAAACGATTTGATCCTGTTAGAAATTTGTCAATTTCTTTTTTTTTGGTATCTGAAATAGAGAGAAACTATAAGATAGGAAAATTTTATGGAGTTTCGTTGCGAAAAATAGCGGAGATACGCTCGGGTGTCTTGTGTTAAATTTATTTACCACGAGAAATAAATTAGTGTCTAAAGAAAGCGTCGTATTTCTTAGAAAAAAGAAACGATAAATATTCCTCGTCGCATCTCGAGTTTTGAAATTCGTGTCATACGAAACCCGTCGTCTAATTAGCGATGGTAAAAGATTTCCGTAAATCAGGGAGCAACAAAACCTCAGCCTCAGCCTTCATAGTCTGCTTCAGTTAGATATATATACAAGTTGGGTAATTGGTACAGCTGATATGATACCGCACGTTCTTGACCGCAGCTTTGAGACCGAGTCGTTATGACGTCATGTCGGATTGTCCGCGGTTACATATAATAATTAGTCACTTCAAGACTTACAAATGACTGTATTTCCAAAGGCACATCGTTCAACCAATCAAGAACGAGGTGTTCAGTCTCGTAGAACTAACCAAAAGAGTGTCGGATGTTTGGATATAATACGTGTCAAGGAAGACGAACCAATACGGAGCCTATCCAGGTACAAAAAATATCCATAATCCCGGAATTCTGGGTTCCTCTCCGCGGCGCTTAATTTGCGAGCCTCCCAATAATCAGTACTATTATTCCTCTGTACGTCCGAAATGAGACCGAGAACGTACAGATTCGAAAGTGTCTCGAATAGAGCGAAGCTTTCCAGGACTACAAGCAATTAACTTACGGTGATAACATTTCTTGAACCCAGAATCTCAGATTTCCATTCTTCACTATGAAAAATCGATGGTCAAACTTTGACTCCTATATTGACAAAACCGATTCAATAAATGGACAAAGATGAAAAAATAATAGTATCATGTAACCCAGACGTTCAGGAATCCGTAAAAAACCATCTGCTGGGTTTCTAGATAGCGAACGGTCAAAGAAACTTTTGAAAAAGTTCAGCCGGTCGATCTAGGCTATTCCCAACCAATCTTTGTTGACAGAGGACAACGATAACGGCCAAAAACCATCCTTCGAAGATACGAGAGCTGTCACGTTGACACCAGCTCAACTTTAACATAAACGAAAGTCTGTGTCAATTTTTTTCGTCCAAGACCTCAAAAGACTTTCTGTTTCCCTTTTCCGGGACAAACGAACTGCAATTATTATCCGAACTCAGGTGGGTTGAATCTGCAGTACCCCCACGTCTCGTAATTTAGAATTATCTCGCCTTCCACTCGACTATTTAACCGAGGAAAGGTCTGGTCCTGGGGTAAAGTTCACTGAAGCAAAGTTAGATCGAATAAAGAAGGAAAGAAAGAGAAAAAAATTGAGAAATAAGAAGAGACCTATATAATATATATATATATATATATAAAAGAAGAAGACAGTAAAGAGTTTACTGCCGATCCCAAGAGGTCAACAATTTCATTCTACTGTAATTCGAGAAGAGTATGTACAGCACGCGTCTTGGCATCTTCGCAGTTTATTCTTATTTTGTTTTCTGTGGGTTAATTATATTAGCCCCTACCCATAAAGTCCGGTGCGGTCGAGGATTTGATAAACCTTAATCAAGTGAAGAGAATATTAAGATAATTGATATAATACACATTTCGGAGATTGAGTAAAATTGTTATTAATTTTTTTTTCTCTCTCTCCGTTCCATTCGTGAAACTGTACAAATTGATAATTATTGTTCAATTTCACAGATATACTACCATCCAGGGTAATAAAGTCAGCGAGAAGAAATTTAGAAAGTCAAACGTTCGTCTCTAATCTTTTCAGCCGACAATACACGTTCGAACACAGACAACGAAAAGATGTAAGGATAGTGACTATACGAACGTAATTTCACCGTGGCACGATCCAGGCAACGATCGAACGAATACTAATTATCTACAAAAAGGATTGAAGACGTGACGGAACGTCATTATACGCTTACGATCAAGCTAAGCTACTTTGTTTCCTTCATTTGAATAACAAGGAAAAAATACTCCGTGAGAGAAAGATATGTGAATACAGGGATAATAAAAAAAAAAAAAAAGATTCAGAACAATTCCGCTGTCACACGTGAGTGGTTTGACAATCTCGATGACTAAAACCCACCCTTCGTCATCGTCGATATACACAGCGGTGACTCGTTTACTCGGACGATTGATGTATATATAAATATGTGTTACGTCACGTGTCCCTATCAACGCACGTAATACTAGGATAACGAGTAGGCATGTACAGTTGATAACAGCAACTGGTTTACTATAAAACGACTAGCACAAACGCGTGCATATTGCTGGCAGGCGAATTTTTTTTATCGTCTAACCACTCTCAAGGTTGAATAAATTCTTTAGATTTTCACCGACCGCAGAAACCAGTATCTTATCGTCCGATCGTTTGATTAACCGATAGAAAAAAAAGGCCTGAATGATGAGGCTATCAAATCTCGTATAAAAAAAAAAATATCAATACTATATATTAGGAAGTCAATGATCTCCAAAATTTTTCAACCTGAGAAATGGAAAAATAAAATTAGTATTCGAAAAAGTGTAAGTCAACGTTGGTCTCTTCGTATGTGGAACAAATCCGTCATCTCCGAAGGGGGGCGGCGTTACACACTCGACCGGAGATTCGTACCGTACACTTAATACAGCCGGAATGAACGTATACGCAGTGTGACTAGACGTCAGTTGGTTGTCAATTGAACAAGGATTCAATCCCCGGTTTTAAACATGATAAGAGATGCAGAAGAAGAAGAAGAAAAAAAAAAAATGTACAGTGTTGCGATCACGTGATGCGATAATCCCTTAGGTTGTATATCTACCGAATGTGTAAACGGACAATAGCGGCTAGTTGTAACGCACGCTGCGAATGACGATTAGTAATTCATTTCCACGCTCGGTGTATTAGTATTCCTCCAACATAAGGACGGCGCCATTAGAACAACGGCTCGTAGACCACCCAGAACCAGTCACCCCGTGTGTGGTTAACACGAGGCACCGAGTTTTAGTGTCTCCGATTATCTATATCGCGACACGATAAAAATTAACGGTGTGAATTTTATTTTTATTCGTTATTCATTTCAAGCTATATGCCAATTAATCCGCCTTCATTCTATAGAATTGAGCTTCGAAATGCACGAGGCAACTATATCAGAAAGAGGTAGTGACGCGTGTCTACGTACCGTGTGTGTCGTGTATGAATACACACGTAGAATTGACAGCTGCGCGTACTACATGTAGTGGGTGTCGTTCGACGCCGAGAGTCTGTACATTCATTCAGAATTGAACTGATGGAAAAACACGACCTGGCTTACCGGTAAAATTCCTATCTGTCGCCTCTGCTCTATGAGGTAGACGAATGTACACGCTCAGTCTGGTACAAGAGAGAGAGTGAGAACGGGAGAAAAAATATTCCGTTTCAAATGCTAATTAATTATTGCCTATATTTCCGATTTGGGCATCGATATTTAAAGCTGACTGGTCACATCGTGTCTAGTTTTCACGTGATCGATTGACCGAGTTATCATTGATCCTCGAAAGATCGATGGTATGTATAAATGATTTTTTATTGACATTATTAAAAGCCTTCAACAGTTTGCGAAGATAGAAGGAATTTTCGGAAGATATCCAAGTGATTTACAGTCTAGTAATGACTTTGCTGATGCGTGCAAATATTTGTTCTGTGACTATGTTCATCACAGAGATGAAACTTGATTATGAGAAAATTTCAGCAAGAATATATACAAGGGATTTAAGACCTCGACAAAAAAAGGGTGGGTGAAAAAGATCCAAGGTTCATAAATAAAACAAACATTTGTATTTCGCCAGTGTATATATTATACCTATACATCAAATCCTTGCTTCCAGACTCTCCAAAGCTGATCCATACCTTCCGAAGAATAATTAAAAAATAAAAAAAAAATCTTTGTAATCTCCCGACGACCGAGATGAGACAAAAAGTCGGCAATCTTTTTACCCTCCTCAAAAACTTTGTAATACATTTCTTGTTTTTTTACACTCCGCTTTTGAAAGCTTCTAAAAATTTTCACTTTTCCTTCAAACAAAAAGAAAAGAAATAACTCTTACATCTATATGTAAATATGACAATGTAAAAAAAAAAAAATCCTTATACCTACCAGACTGAAATATCTGTTGTATTTTTGTGAATCATTTAGAAAAAAATAAATTACCACAGACAGATTTTGTAATCGGATAGCCAAGAACGAACGAACGAACGTCGGAAAAGATTTCGGATCACGTTAGTCTGCACTAACCTATCCTAAGCCTCTCGACTAAGAATCGTGGTAACTTTATCGAGATGCACCTGCCGCAAGTTCAAAGGAGAAAAATGTATAGCCTGGGTCAGGAGCTATTATGCCCGTAGGTTGAGGGGGATTCCAAAGCCTTATTCAATTTCGGCCAACTGCACCACCGTCTACTATACTACATGATATGAATAATGCGTCAAAAATTAGACTGTCAAAAAAAAAAGGACCGTGAGGTTTTCTCATTTGAAACTAAATGAGAATTAAAAATAAAATTGCATTTCATTGTCGAAGAATGAAAAAATATGAAAGAGGAAAGAAAACTTGAACCTCGAGCTGTAGAGGAATTTGCGAAATTAAATGTTTTTTCTTCTTCCTCTGAAGAATATTCAGCGAAATATAATCTCTGTTCAGTTTTATTTAGCATCTAAGAAAATGTTTCGGGATCTTCAAGAACGTTTCCGTTGATTTTCTTATCCAGGATATCTATCTGCGCGGTGGTAAATATTTTTCAAACTATACCAACAGCTATTTCTGTACATTGAAACTGGTACATATAATATGAAAAATTGGCAAGATGAAAAATTCATTTGCTGCAGACGGAGAAAAACACTTTGACGCTTGTAATATATATTTTCTCAATCCCTGACGAAACTTTCATAAAAATGTATGTTAAGCAATTGAAACATATACTTTTTGCGTATTAAAATTCACCTTTTTCAATATTTGAATATTCATATATGACAGTTTTGAAAATTCAAAATCATTCTGAAATTTCATAGCCAAGATTATACTGAATTTTATATACATAATAATCTTTCGAAAATTCGACTGATTACTCATATGGTATGAAAATTCATGATTATTTCATTAAAAAATGGGATTCCACACTGCTAAAATATTTGCTGAATCAGATAATAAGATATTGCAGAATCAACGAAGAACTGAAAATTTTACGCTTCTATAATTGGATGGACTATTGATAATTTGAATTTAAATCACCAGGATTTGTAAATTTCATTCCTGTTCGTATAAGAAATTTCAAGATCAACCTCGAGGAGCTTATCAGAGGAGTGGTAGCTTATCAGAAACTACTTAGGTTCTCGGGTTCCCTTATCTTCGCCAAGTTGTGTAAATATAAAATATTTGTACAAAAACGAAAAAAAAAAAGAGAAGTAAAGTCGCGTAGTCCGCATGACGGAAATGGGCGAACGTTTAACAACACGTGCGAATTTTTCCACAACCGACAGTGTTGAATACATTTATGTGTATCCTGAAGATAAGACTGAATTTAATATACAGCGAAAGTCTGAGTCAATCAACATTCTGAAATCACATGAATCATTGCAGCTAGAATCACAATGCGGTTAACTTCGAAAGTTAGTCATCCTGTAAAACCGCATCCGATAAGGAAAGGGGAAAAATTTACCGAAGGAAAAAATTATTTTTTTCCTGTAATTTCGTTTTCCCTTTTACTTTTCAACGCGATAACACCGACCACCACGTTTCCTGTCTTGCAATAGAAATATATATTTCATTTTCTTATCCTCGAGCTCTTTTCCGGTTGATATGAGACGGGGGAAAAAAAAATATATTATCCATTATACCAAGTAAATTTGATTCGACCCAACATTTCTCGCGATTTACTTGATAAGACAATTTTTGCATTCTCTCAGTGTGCATCTTCGATAATTTCAATGAATATTTTTACTCCACGTAATTCTATGTGACGAGATATTTTCTGAAACGAGGCGTGTACGTGCCAATTTAATATCGACCAACATTTTTCCACGAGCAAAGAAAGAAAAGTAAATATATCGAGAAGATAAAGTCTCGTGATGATTTGAACGATTCTTGTCACTTGTGAGAAAAAAAAGGTTTTAGTAATCTCAGAAGCAATATAAATGAGAAAAATTAGTAATAAATTCAATACACGTATCTGTTAGCTGTTAGCTTTGAGAATATATGATTGTAAAGGGTTGTAATTATATTTTTTAAAACACTCCAGACCCCCAGCAGGTGCGATATTACTCGTTCCGTGGTAAAACGTGCTCCAACCATGTAACCGAGAGCTTATGTAATTCTTGATCTCTGGAGAATTGTATATAAAACATTTATGATTGCCCCCCCGCCTGCGGTTATAAATTCTTTCTAGATATATTCTTGTGATTTTGTTCTTCTTTTTTTTTCCCCTTCGATTATTATCATTATTCTTTGGATACGGTAATTATTTTTTTATTGCGTTGATTACACAAGATACAGTCGTTCTCATTACGTTTCAGCATAGATTATAGTCTATAGAGGCGCCACTTAATTGCTTGTTAAATAGGCATGTATCCCTATATAATTAGTACGTAATATACATACGTTCGTTTTATTTATGAATTCGAAGAATGATTTATAACCGTTGAACGTTTCGAAATTACCTGAAGAATTGTTCAATTTTATCAAGTGCAAATTCCAATATGTATATGTTATATAGCCTCACAACCGCTTTGGCAAATAATTTATTAACCTCGATAAAAAATATTACATACAACAAAGATTCACATATATTTTAATTTATTCGACCATTTTACGGGTTTATTGCCCTATACTTTACTCAAATATCGCTATTTCTTTTTTCCTTATTTATTTCATTTTTTCAAAGAATATAAGGATACACCGTTTGCGTCAAATTAACGGTCAATTTTTTTTCAACATTTACGACGATCTGATAAACATCGTATTCAATTAAAAACGTTCTTCTTTTTGTTTTTATATTCATGTACAGTAATCTTCAAAGTTCAGAGATGAAGTCGGTCATGAGAAAAAAATAAATAAAAATGTATCATCTCGATCAAATGTCTCGGTAACACATTCTGACATTACGCGGTTAACGTCGAGTAACGTAGGCCCTCAAGAAAAAATGACATCAATATACATATATACGCGGGTGCAAAGTGTTCGCCATAAAAATTTATCAGCATCAAAGCTGATCGATCTACGTCCTATGAAAAAAGAGAAGGGTGAACAAAAAAAAAAAAAAAAAATGAGAGGAAACAAAAGAAGAAAAATGTCAAGGAGCAGGATTACCTCGGAATATATGACCATCGGATAAAGGATAACACAATTTTGCAAGATGTTCATCGGAACTAAATAAAATTTCTAAAATATAGAAGTCGAGCAGAGCTCGAGTAAATTACAAGTGCATGTGTACCTACACACTGCACTTTGTGTTAAAAAATAAAAAAGAATTCGTCGAAATTCTGACTCATTTTTTTTTCTTTCTTGTTTTTCAAGTCAATAATATTTGCTCGAAAAATCATGAGCATTTAATGTTCCCTGAAGTATCAATGACTCACTTCTTTGCACGGTCTTTGATCCGAAATTGAAAAACGTAAAATAACCCAGACGGCACGGAATTCGTGTGGACGTCAAATGTCCCACTTTTTAACAGACTTAAAAAAAAGGAGGAGGTTCTCAATTCGGTTGTATTTTTTATTTCATTTTTGTTATCTCAGAACTCCGTCATTTATTCTTTTTCTTTTTAATTTGAAAGAATATACTTTCGTATTGGTCCCATAGAAATTTCATCAAAATCGATTGAGTAGTTTCGTTTTTATTTGAAGTCAGTTTTTCGTTAACGTCTCAATATTTCAATTATCGGATGTAAAAAAGTGGGACGTTTGACGTCCGTACGACGACTTTTAGACAACTTGCTGTCTAGGTCTTTCGCGTTATTTTGGCCATTGCAATTGCCATTAGGACAAGAACGCGGTTTAACGGTTCAAGACTCGAGCTCCGTCGAGTCGAAAGTATGCAGTCGTAACGGAGCGTCGAGAAGGTTTGAATACCATCGCAAGGTTTCGTAGAGTTTGGATAGATGATCAAATCCAAGAATTCCGGAAATCATTTTTCTCCTAGAAATGACAAAAACTCACCCACGCTTCACTATTCATCATTTCATTCTTCCGCCTGTGTAAAAAAAAATGGCGCAAATTTATATCGCGCGAAAAGCTAATTCCGACGTACATAAAAATGAAAAATTACGAACGCCTGGAATCATAATTCGTACTCGCAAAGATAGAAAAGTGAATTTGAGACGTTCAACGTTATAGAGTTGCGAAAATCATTTCCCATCGCTCAAAGTTCGGAAGGAAGAAACTCGGTGCGGGTGGGAAAAAGAATCGTAAATAAAAATCGTGTGCATGTCTTTGGATTTTGTGATTTATTCAACCATTTCTTTTTTTTTTCCTTTTTCGCACAACGAATCGTTTCCTGCTTACTTTTACGGTCTAAACAGGCGTTGACGTCTCTACACATATTCAACGTTTGCCCCATACCCATCACGGATGAGATTGCATCAACTTCACTTCACTTCACTTCACTATAGTTTAAAGCGAACTTGAACCGTCGCGTTGTTACAGTTTTCGGGTTCGTCGTCGTCGGCCCGATTTCGAACCGTCCTCGTTGTTCCCTCGTGCGAAACAAACAACATTGTGTGCGTCTGTCCGTCCATTCGTTATTGAAACGACGATGCAGTCGCTATGAGAACACCTACCTCTGGCGGGTTAAGAGAGCAATGCCATATATTAAAAAACAACGCGTTCACCAAGTTGGCTGTGAAACAAACACCAACAATTCACAATCGACATTCACATCGAAAAGAAAAAGAAAAACAGAAAACATAAAAAAAAAAATAAAAAAAAATGGGAAGAATGAAATACTTGATATACAAATTATCGATAATAATAATAATAATAATCGTATGATTAATAATTAAAAACACAATTTTTCGGAATAATTATTGCGGATATCGATAAGAAAAATTCTCCTTTTCCCATCTCGCTTTCTCGCGGTGTAAGGCAGCGAGGCATATAAAGAGATTTGAACATGAACGGCCTTCGTGCGGGCTCGCCTCGTCTTGGCGGCGCCAAGCTGACCTATCTGTCTGCTCGTAGCCACAGCGAACGAAGCCGAGGGCCTAGAGAGGCAGTCAGACAAACGCGAGCGAGCGAGCGAGCGAGCGAGTAAAACGAGCGAATGACCGACCGAACGCAACGGCAGAGAGCGGAGACCCGGAGACCAGAGAACGTAGAGTCTCTGCAGTCAGCTGATACTCCAATACCCTAAGAACGTGCTGCTCCGTGCCTAGACGACGATATGGAGGCACGGCCCGCCTGTAGCCACTCACCCATCATCAATCTTTTACGAATTTTAGGGGATGCCGAGATACCCGTGACTTTCTCATAGCCACCTGGAATCGGGTATACATAACGATGTGAAGTGTGAAGAAAACCCACGGGAGCCTATACATATGTATTACGAGGACGTTTGTAGATTAGGAAATAGAGACCGATTTATATCAGTGTGGAAAAATTGAACTAGAATTAATATCCCATTAGGTAGTTCGACTCTGTATTTGTGTTATATTTACAATTTTTTTCAGTCGTCATTATATAATAGAACACAAATTTATATAATTTGAACATTCTTCTTTATTCAATATATATTAGGAGATAACATTTTTTTTTTCATATTTAATATTTTATTTCTAACGGTGCAGGTGTAGAGATGAATGTGATGTAGTTGGAAGAACAGAAAAAGAAACATACTTGCGCAATAAGGTCGTACAGTACACGTTGCTTCATCGCCGTTTAGAGTTTAGAAATTGACAGAAAACAAATTCGGAAGCGTAGATTGAAAGTTTGATACATGAGCTTATTCGTTCATAGCATAAATTGTTAGAAATATATGAAATAAAAATCCGGATTGTCTTCACTGAGATAAAAAGAAACAAAAAAAAATCTAACAGAAATTTCAATTAATACTTTCTGCATTAGGGTTCTTTGAAAATTACCTCAATTTCAAAGAGATCCTCTCAACTCTCTTAAATGAGTCACGAGCAATCTGAATCTTTTAATTCCGTGAAATAAAGTTGCCTCAGCAGAGTTTGAATTGAAGAAAGAAGATGAGAAAAAAAAAACCGTTCGGATCACTCGTCCGTTACGTAGACGTTCGACCAGTAACAAACGACCTTGAAACGTCTTGCAAAAAGGTCGTTTGAGAGCGCAGGCGCACGGACCCGGTATGTTCCTGTGCGCTAAAGATTTATTGTAATCACGTTTGGGCCTTGAGGCCCTTGAATTAGCGAAAACCGGCCGACTCGTTCCTCTGACCCCACTCCGAAAGCCTCATCGCCTTTACTGCCGCTGCGCGTCGTGTCAAGTTCAATGTTCCCTGGGTATATTACCACACTCTCGCGGCGGAGGACCTCGCGAGCGGCCAGTCTGGGACCCACAACGCGGTCCAAGAAAACTACCACCTTTTTCCTTCAAGTCCTCCGATCACATCCAGAGAAAATTTGGACTATGTAATAAATTTTCATTCCATGACCAATTTCTCACAGAGAAAATAAAAATGACCACGATTCAGTTTTGAGTCATTTTTCTTTTTTCCCTGTATTTTATCGTCGCTCGTTGTAATAATTCCAGATTTTTATATCGAAAAACACGACCTCTAGAACGTGAAGATATTTCTTTCGAATTCAATGGCTGACTTGGCGTGCGTCGCCACGCGTCCTGAGTTTTCATACGTGACGAGAAATCCGCGTCCTTCTATATTTCATATTTTCATACAGTTTGAAAAAAAGGATTAAAGAATTTTTTTTAATTTTTTTCCACAAGTTATTTCAGAGTTTCACCGCGTCGTCACTTAGCTGCTTTTAAATACAAATCGTTGATATAAATCAACGAGGGGTTTAAACAAAATTACAGAGAACAAAAAAAAAATTGGAATTTTATTTTCTATTTTCCTTCTTAATTGGGTTGTACCGTGTCTGTTTATTTTAACGGCGTCTAACGTTCGACTGAACTACGTAGAGGAGTTTCAGTTAAAATGAATGATTAACGGGTTGAGGATAACATAGCTTCCCTCCTATCACCATTAGCAGAAGACGCCACTCTCCCCTTGCCCCTCGCCCACCTGATTCTACGCGAGCCAACAGAGATACGCTTGCCTGGTTTGCGATTAATATTGAAAGTTGAGCTTCCTGAATCAGCGAGAGCCTCCTCCTCGCGAAATGAGTTCGGTACGACGGTGAAATAACGGATGGAATAAGAAAGAAGAAAAAAAACCAAAGAACAAAGAAAAAGAGACATTTCGCTGCTTTTCCCGCCTCTACGAGACTAACAAACGACATGACGTCTTTGCCAGAATGAGAGAACCACAGGCGCCGGACTTACGCCCCTTTTCCTCAGTTTTCTATTTGATACTAACGCCTTCTCGGTCTACCAATTCTGCACTGAAAGAAATTTTATTAGACTTTTTGCTTTTCGGCGGACCAAAAAGTACAATAAAATATAGTATTTCAGCGGCAAACGAGGTAAAATCGTAAATATTCCGATAATTATAGGAAATTATACTATGGCCATATGTATTAATATCATCTTGAGTGGCAAGAATTACTATATTACCTTCGGGACCATTGCTATTTTGCTGTTGGAAAATTGTAATTGTAGATAATGGTAGTGATTCTTTAGAAGTTTTGCTAAGATTTTTCCTGGGAGTTGCTATTCAAAATAACATAAGTTGCAATACATTTTAGAAAACTTTACTATTCTCAGTAAGAAAGCGCATTGAAATGAGAAGCGCTCGTGCCTTTTGCAACTCGGAATTGAGGAAAATCGTAACACACTATTGTAGAAATCGCCGAATGTTCTCGAATTGAGCCGAGTTCAACCGAGGAACAGTCAACAGGCAGACCGGTGGCCGCCATTGCATTCGCTCCCAACTTCTACAACTTGAGATAGTAAAAATACGTATCGGGTATAGGAATATGGCGGACACCCTAGCAGCTAGGGCCTAGCTGATGCCTAGCTCATAGCTGTCGGTCACCCGCTGTGTGGTACCGTAGCGCGCCGATAGATGGTTGGCAGTGGTCTTCGGATCTCGCGAGCAAATTTGCACCGGGCCGGCTACACTTACGTGTCACCACCCGATTTGATTCATTCTCGACTTTAACGTCGTCTGGTGGACGGTGGTCTACGGAAACAAATATTGTTGCGTGCGACTATAGTCATACGAACACCAGCGCGGTCTCGAAAAAACCAAGATACTTGCAGCGAACTCAAATGCGTTTTAATTCACACATGCATTTTCGCATATAAGTCAGAATAGCCTGAAACACCGAAAATAGCCAGGATTCAGTTTGAAAAACTGGTCCGTCGACTACTCGTGGATAGCAGAATTGACCCATATTTTTTTAAATGGAGGTTTAGAGAGATTGCAATGCCCAAATACCAATCCCTGCAAGATCCTATTTTAGGTACTCGTTGCAAAGCACTATTGTAATTTCCGCTATTCGAGCTCAGAGAACGCGCAACATTTGATTTCGCTCCTTCCAAAGCACTATTGTAATTTTCGCTAGTCGAGCTCAGAAAGACTGCTATAAGTTGATCGGAAAGTACAACATTTTATTTCGCTATTTCCAAAGCACTATTGTAGTTTTCGCTATTCGACTCCATACCAAATAATTCCAAAGCACTATTGTACTTTTCGTAACTGTACCTCGTTTGCCCCTAAAATACTATATTTTATTGTACTTTTCGGTCCGCCGAAAAGCAAAAAGTCTAATAAAATTTCTTTCAGTGTGAGCTCCTACCGTTTATCACACTTGACTGAAACCTAAAATAAGGGTTTACACGTTACGAAGTCTGGACAACCTGACCGTATACTTTTGATCCATTATTTCAGCACGTGTTCGCGATAAGATCGATCAATATCTATACAAGATCGAATCGCGCTGATATTCGAGAATTAAATTCAAGTCGCGTATGTAATAGCGTTTGTTTCATATATACATATATATATATTTATTTTGTCTGTACACCTGGGAATTACGCGTAGTAAGTAAATGTAACGTAACAATTGTGAGAGAAAGAGAAACAGAAAAATAGAGACGCACAGGTGTTCATGATTATGATTACGAATAGTCTCGTACACCTCGCGCGGTTTAGTCCAATGACAGTGTAAATTTGCATCGGCCAAGGTAACCGCGCGTGTTGATGCGGGTTGCATCATTAGAGGATTACCGAGAGAGGAGGCCTTGTCCGATAGTCTACGATAATAATTACATTATATTGTTCGAACAGGTTGATTGAGGGGTAACCATACACCTTGAAATTTCGAAAATGTCAAAACCACCGAGTCATTTTTAACCGTCTTCAAGAAAGGAGGAGGTTCTCAATTCGGTTGTGTATATATATTTTTTTATGTTTGTTACCTCAGAACTCCGTTATTTATAAACCGATTTGGAAAATTCTTTTTTTATTCGAAAGGGTATACTTTCAGATCGGTCCCATATAAATTTCATCAAAATCGGTTGAGTAGTTTGGTTTTGAAGTCGGTTTTTTCGTCACTTGTGACGCTTGTTCAGATTTTCGAATGGTTTTCACATGATTTTAGAATCAAACCGTTCAGGAAAGAGGCCTTTGCGATATGAACAGATAACTTTTTCATAACTTTATTTTTACTTAGAACAGAAAAACGCTATTTTATTCTAAAAAATGATGAATATCTGGTACAATTTTGATCGGATCAAGAAGTTCTCTGTTCATTTTGAGAAGGTCTCTTCACCGAATAGTTTGAGACCAGAAAAACTTAAATCGATCCACCGATATAGATTTTATTTCGTACATTTGGACATTTTAAGGTGTATACCCCCTTAATTGTTTACATATATACATCAAAACCTCGTTTATATGTTTTTCAACAACGGGTACTATATGGGAAAAATTAGGTATTGCAAATTTATCACCTCGATCAAAGACATATTTTTACTTTTAAGCGTGAATCGTATGAATGAAGTTTCAGTGTACAATATAATAATAATACGTGTGTACATATGTATAGATATTTTTTTTTGTTTTCGTCATCTCTTGGTCTGTTTTCGAGTTCTTCGATATATCCGCCTTTTATAGGTACTTATTGTGAGCGAGCCACACCCGAAATCAATTCTCTTAATCGTTTCCTAGGATCTTACAATAAAAGAAAAGAGAACCCTTGCCTTCCACTCTTGCCCGAAGCATCTGAATAACAACGGAAGAAAACTGTAGACTCGAATCCGATGAAAACACTCCGCAATATCGTCCACCAGTTGTAAGTATGCGGTTGCAAATAGACGCGAATAACAAATTCAAGAAATAATTTTTTTTTTAAAAGCAGTTCGAAGCTGACCTCGAACTACAAGAGTTCGCGATTGTTTCGTGCTGAAAAAAGAACCTTGTTATCCAACTTGAACCAAAGACGCATAATTTTGTCGAATTCGTTATCAACGAGTCCAAAAACCCTCTTCGGGTACAAATTTTTGCTCAACATGAATTTTAAATTGAACTTTGAATTGGTGATCAGTCGCCGAAAAAATCCTTCGGATATTAATTTTTATCATAATCTGTTTATCCACGTTATCGAGGTATCATTTTAATTTCTTCTTTTTTTTTCTCAATCTTCTTTCAATCATTCGACATTATCAAACTACTGGACCTATCAAATCGTGGAAACTAATAAGAAACACCTAGATAACGACCCGGTTTGGTGTCCGATTCGGTCGTCAGGAACTCGCGAACACCTTCATAGTCGCACGACGATGCAAATCAGTCGCGTACTACGAATAAAAAAATATAAAAAATGAAACATCGATACTCGTAAATGATGAAAAAAAAAAAAACATTATCATGAATAATTTATTCAAATATGCAAATTCAAAAATGAAACCAACAAGAGGCCAATTCGAGCTGATAAAATAAATTCAAATATTATATGGAGGTACCGTTTTTCCATCAAATATAGATATTCGCTAGCATCAAATGATGAAATATATAGTCGTAGCTAAATATGGATATTAGACTGACGACGCATTCGGCATTCGCTAACGAAATCGCATTAAAAAATCTGAAGAAAAAATTAGATTCAAGTTCTCAACGAACTAACAATGAATTCAAAAAACTCCGTTTCATGTTTCGAAAGTGCTTCAAAAACAAAAAATAAAGGCACGTAATCATTTTTCGGAATTCGACAGAACTTGTGTGCTCAGTGATTTCGATGATAAAAAAAATTTCAGTCGTTAAATTTTCGTACTTTTTTTTTTTTTTTTATTAAAAAAAAATAGGTAAAATTTTCAACTTCGTTGTAGAAAAAACTATGACGTCGATAGCGGTTCGTGAATTATCATTTTGAAACCACTCGGGACTGCAGTAACATTGAATATATGTATACATCCTATACAGCTGATCAAATATGTACGTACGCATAATTATTGAAAGATATTGAAAAACCAGTTATAACACAAGTTACGATAAATCTAGTATACTATATCTCCCGATAGTATATATATAAACCTGTCGGTTATTACGCTATTACAACCCCCGCGATACTAATGCGAGAGGGGGGAGAGAGAGCACCGGACCCCTGTGTGTAATCACTCTCGGCATATTTCGTCCAATAGCTCTCTGCATCGCATCGCATCGCATCGCATCGCATCGGGTTCGTAACTATAACGGCTAGACGCGCGCCAGCGCCGCGCGTATCTTCTGCGTACGAGACGTATGTACGTCAAGCTCCTCTTGAAATTCACGTTTGACGTATGCGCTGTACTACACTACGCCCGATGCGTTAGGCAGTACGTAGTAGGCAGAGATTAGAGCAGCTACTGTACCGGATAGACCAGTCATTATAGAAATTAGAAAATTTAACAATAAATAAAAAAAACTTTTGGAATTTTTGTGCAAAATTAGGGCGGATAGGAGAACAAACTATACAATTTTTCAACAATTTTCGAATTACGGAATATTCTCAAAATTACAAAAAAAAAAAAAAATCCAACAGTTCTGCAAATAGTGTCGAAGCCATTATTTCACATCATATATCAAATTTGCAATTAATTGAAGGGTACGGAATTTTTTTAGTTGATGCAACAAATTCTCCATATATACTCAAAAAATTATTAATATCTTTTCCAAAGTTCATTTACACATCGAAAAATGGACTTTTTCAAAAATCACTTGTAAATGAGGGAAACTGAGGAAAAAAAAATCCTGTGATAAGTTATGATCAGTTATCGAAATTTAACGACAATCTGGTCACTCTTTTGCTGATAACTTGGTCCAAAAAATTTGATTCTTCAATTTCCCTCATTCACACGATGAAGGATTGTTTTCCGAAGAAAATGAGACGTCGAGAGACATAATCGGATCAACCGAGTGCCTGAAACCTTAGGACAAGTGATTTTTCGAAAAGTCAGGAGCAGGGACGAGAGAGGGTCGCGTGCCGGTGAAAAAATTCTCCCGAAACTAACCAGAGACCCGCAATCACAGCGTGGGACGTGGGTTACCGCATAGAATGCATTATGCAGAAGACAAAAAAAAAAAAAACATTGAGTCTTTTTTCACATCTACAGTGAAAAGGAATCGTTTGATTGTTAATTCAAATCTTGTGGTTATTACGATATAAATCAATGAATGAATTTTTCATTGATCACATAGAATCTCCTCGGATTAAAAAAAAAAAAATTGAAATTAATTTGAAACAAGAAAACAAACAAATGAACAAAGGAGTAAAAAAAACAAACCATAAACAACATAAAAAAAAAATAAAACTTACATTGATCAAAAATCTTAAGCATTGCTTTCTTTAACTGCATAATCGGACGTGTTGTTTCTAATCCAAAAAAACCAATACATAACCACACTTTCACTCTGTTTAAATGATAAAACGTTAGATCGCGCACTGGATGAGGTAAAATTCATTTCTTTGATTTTTTTTTCACACTATTATATATACACTTCGAATTATTATTATTATTATTTTATTTTATTTGTTGCCTAGTGTAGGTCGACAAAACTGCACCAAACCAAGTTGTTATTATTATTATTATTATTATTGAGTACAACGTTTCCGTCTCTGTGAGATAATAAAAAATATCATTCTACCATTTGACATTTTGCTATCTCATATTTAATTCTCTCTCTATCAGAATTATATTTCGTTGAAAGTATATTTATTATATGAACGTAGCGTCGTCGAAGTATCGCACAGCTTGTTTTACATCAGAAAAAAAACACACACACACACACACAGAAAAAACGAAGTGTGATAATGTTATTTTGAATATTGAAAAAAGCGATTTAAAAAAAAAACAACTAACTTTTTCATTTTAATAAGTTCAATTTTTTATTTCTTTATCTTATAAACACAACAATATTAAATTACTATTCTTATCATTATTATTCACTTTTCAGTAAGTAGTAGAACTCAAAGTGCGTATCACACATAACTCGCAATGCCACGAGTTTTTTTTTTTCTATCGCCCTCTCTATTTTTCTGTATTATAATAGCGACTTATAAATTATGAGCTACCGAATAACATCTAACAAATAACAATAAGCAGTTTGACGCACTCCGTATCCGGGGAGGGAGGAGGGAGGGCCTAGAGGATATTAAAACTGTCTAGTAGCGATAAGAATAAAAACGGAACGAGGTATAATAAACTTTGTGCCGATCGCGCGTGTGCCTCGAACTAGCCGCTCGGAGCTGCTTCTGCTACGCGAGTTTAACAGCGACTGGCGTCAAGTCAGGACGGAGTTGCGGCCCGCAGTCCCGGCGGCCAGTCGTGTCTCGGGAATCAAGAGTCGGCGTCAGCGTCAGCGTCAGCGTCAGCAGTCCAGAAGTCAGCACCAACAGCACTAAACACAGCAGCAACGCGACGCAACGCAACGGCAGCAGCGACGACGACTCTCGAACCGAACCGAACCTCCCGCAACTATACTATGCGCGTTCGACCACGTACCACGTAGACGGTACCGATTCATGAACGACGCGTCTCTTTCGCAGTGGCGAACAGCCGGCGCAACGCAGCAACCCGACGGCACCGATAACGAATACATGCGTGATACAGACCGATGTGTACGCTGTGATTCGACTTTATGCGTGTGCCTCGTGTTATATTGTCAATTTAATGACTGGTAGGGTGATTTTGTAGGTATCGTCAGTCGATGTAGGTACGCTACGTATTATTTGCATACGTTGCCGTTCATTTTTTTTTTTTTTTCTATTTCAGCAGTGAAAATGCTTCCATTTTGCGGGTAATACTGAGGTACAGGGGATCAAATATTAAAATGCGTGCAATGCGGATGAAAAAAGACAATAGGTCGCAAAAAACGAAAGATTCGTGTCGATGTGTCAGACTTCGAACTTCGCGAAGCGAATTCAGATAAAAATTCGACAGATACAAATATATCAAAACAATTAATGCAATAATCGTGAGAAAGAGAAAACAGGTGACATTTTCAATGCCTTCAGAGGCGTGCGTTACACACAAGGTCTCTAGATTTTTCTATACGGTTTCATTCTGTGCACTATCGTATAGTATATCGCGTTTAGTTCGCTACTGACGAGGAAAAGTGTGGGAATTACGTAAATAACTTGGAAATTTTATCCTTTTCAAATGAATTCACAGAATTTTACCTCATTCTTTTATTACAAATAGACACTTACTTCAACCTTTGCCACGTATTTTTCAATTGAAGTTTTTACGGTGAATTCGTAGCAAAATTAATCCATATTGACTCGATTTATATTCTGAATTGCATTTATGCTTTTTCATTTTTCAGTGTAAAGAAAATCTTGATTTTTACATAATCACTGAATCTATAATTGACTCTTTCTTCAATATCAGAGACAATTATTATTGCTGAAAGTGTTTTTTTTTTATCAATATAGATAAAGTTATCAATTTGATAAAGTCAAATACGGTTTTATCTTACTTCAGCAATTTTGAAGTTTGTTCAAATAAAAAAAAGTCAAGCGAAAAAAAAAAAATTCTTGTTTCAACTATTGATTTCAGAAATTTTTTTCCACTCCTGAAGGAAATTTCGATATAAATTTCGACAGAGATTGACCCTGAAAATAAAGAAATATTCTCAAATTATATTGATGGATAATTCAAGTTTCGCACGATTTCAATATTGTTACTTACACACTTACTTTCCAAAATATTGATTTGCAGGTCTAAAAAAAAAAA
>JAFFZH010015300.1:58745-101756 GCA_018420115.1 Euura saliciscinereae | reverse complement strand
TCCACTTTCTGGTTTTCTGAGGTTTCCCAGAAAGTAGTCAATAGGCAAATGCCGGATAGTCCTTGGGAGAACACCAGTTTGAACGAGCCTCAGCTCTAATATTTTATGTCGATTTGTAAAACGTTTTCGACCGTTCTTCCAAGAGTCGGGACGACTCTTCGTTAGAAGGGGGGGCAGTGTAACGGAGGTGCCCTCTGACTTCTCACACACTGGATGTGTAGCTTTTGAAGTACAATCTTCTCATGTTAAATAACTGAAAAGAAATAACTGAATCTTCTGGTCGCTTCGACGACCAGCATTATTGTGAATATCAGTCCTGTTTCAGACTTTAAAGAGTAAACACATCCATTTTTCGCTCTTTGAATAAATCCTTTTTCCCTTGAAATACTCATTCTCACGTGTCGCCTTGGTCATTTTGAGAGAACCCTTTATTTTTCTGAAGCACGGTCCCATCCGGAGTTTCAATATAATGGATAATGCAGCGAATTCCCATTGATAATTACCAAAATAATAGGTAATTGAAAAAAATTGCATTACTCACTGAAAATGCAATAGATAATGGAGCGAATATCCATTATTAATTACCAAAGTAATGTTTAATGGGCAAAAATTGCCTCACTCATTAAAAATGTAATGATAATGGAGCGAATATCCGTTATTAATTACCAAAAAATGCATAATAAAGAAAAACCCATTACTCATTAAAAATTTAATGGATAATGCAGCAAATTTCCATTAATAATTAGCATGGTAATGCGTGATGGTCAAAAATTCCATTACTTATTAAAGATGCAATGAGTAATGAATTGGATAATGCATTGGTAGAATAATGCATTTTTCACAACTCTGATATACATTAATTGCTCTGATGAGTATGGTCGGTTATTGGAGGTGTCATCGAGTGAAAATATATCAGTAGATAATTCGCGATTGTTACAACATAATCACGATAAAGTACCAACAAAGTTCGTAAGACATGGTTGGAGCGCGTGAGACACCGGAATTCAGTCGAACAACGAAGTTAAGCAACATTGACCGCGACTAATAGTTGGATGGGTGACCGTGGAGCAAGCTTGGGTTCGAGCCCGTCTTGGAACATTTTTTTCAATAATGTAATATTTCGTTTCCGGCGCACGACGTGCGAGCGATATGCCCCTCAATTGATGACGCAAATGTCTGGTGAGGTGAGGGCACACAGTGCGGGTAAATCAGCACACGTGCGTGCGTATACGCCATCACTGTGCAGATATTTTGCTATCTGGGATGTTATTGTATATGTATCAAATAATGTTGTGACATTTTATGTATAATTAATATTCAGGTAGTACACAGTTGCTATGCAGCTTCTGCAAAGTTCATGTTGTCTGTGTGTAACTAACCCGAATGAACTTAAAACGATATATATCAGTCGGCATATCATAGAATTCAGTGGGTAAGGCAGATAAATGTATATTCCTGTCTTACCTGCACGTGGATTTTGTTGAGCTTGATCTGATAACTTTCAAACGCTGAGGCAATGAAAATGGGATGTAATGAACATGAAAAATTGATAACGTACACTTGTCGAAAAACCTCCGTACATAACAGATTGATTTTACCCTAACAAAACCAATCACTGATACCTAACTCTGATTTATTGGGTGAATAGAATTAATATAAACTTTCAATCAACGATGATAATGTTGAATGATAAAATGGAACGATGGTCATTTTCAATGAATCGAGCACCTCGATGTAAACGATTTCATCGATTTTCTACGAAAATTGATAGAAACTTGAAGATAAATGAGGATTTATATTTTTTAGTTTTTGGAATTGCATAATGTATTCGAAATCATTACGAATCTCAGCAATTCGTGGTAAAAAATCTATTTACATATCATATTTGTAAATAGTTTTTCGCATAGTATAGTAAAATACAAAAGATAACAACTTAATGTAGACGATTCGTTACTCTAAGAAATCCACTATTACATGCTAATTGTAAGTTTCTAATCTTAGTAATAAATGTTACAAATTTTTGTGAACTTCTCAAACATCTGGGAAGCTTATCTATACTATGTATGTACTTTTACTGAAGCAGTAGTACTATCTATGGCTAAGATGAGTCGTTCGTTCGAACCAAACTTCAGGATCACTCGACCGTCAAGTCTTCTAATTCCATTGGTTCATACATCAAAGACTGTGGAGCCCCGGGGTACTGGAATGGCGTCAGTGTCAAATAGTCCTTATCTATCCCAGCGAGAAAGTCTACGTTCTTCTTCACGTACGGTAAGCTGATCTCAAGGTATTGCTTAAACATCAAATAAGCCACATAAGTACTGTGAGTGAATCTTTCCAACCACTACGCCACGGTAGCGTCCAACTGGTCGGACGGAGGTGTACAGCTTACCGTCCTGATGCTTTCGTCGAGTAAATCGCCAAGTGCGTTAGCGATCGCTGCGAATGATGGTCGCCTCGAACGGTCCGCATGCCAGCATTGCAGCATCGTATCGTATCTGGAACGCGATGTATCACGTAGCGACGTTTTCGAAGAGCATTTTCAGCGACGCAATACTCACATGGTACGAGTCGCACGTCTTGGCCACTCCATACGATGACCATCGACCAGTTTCTGATACAGATCCTCGGGTCTTATGTCGGGATACGGTGTTTCAGCGAGGGTGAAAACCTCCCACAGAACTACCCCGAAAGACCAGACATCCGATTGAAAGGAGAATACCTTATTCGCGATGGACTCGATGGCCATCCACTTGACCGGAAGAAGGTCGTCTTCGTTCTTGAAGTCAGGATCTCTGTAGATAGCTCTGGCCAAGCCAAAGTCAGTGATTTTCACAATCCCATTATCTGCAAGGAGCACGTTTTTCGCGGCCAAGTCTCCGTGCACCACCTGGAGAGCGATAACATCCGTTCAAATTACGTCATCTGCGAGGGCTAAAGTATCGAAGTGATCGCCTACCTTTCTTCGTCCAAGAAACTCCATTCCCCGCGATATCTGCCAGGCCCAATACACCAAATCGTTCGTGGATATTGGCTTCAGATTCCGCTTCGAGTAGTCGCCTTGGTATCTGGACTTGATACCGGATGCGTCGCCTGAATCCGTTTTCTGGCTGACATCGCGTCTCTGTGTGATGACGGGGTAATTGCTTTCGGTTGCAGCACTGAAATCAAAATCCAAACAATTGTCTCAAGACAGATGGATCATGGTGATGCCACCATCATTTCTAACTCACCGACTGTCGTGAATGTTCAGTTCCGAACCTATGTCGTCGGTTTCGACGAAATCATTCCTACGACTCCTCAGGTAGTCCTGCAAGTTTCCAAAGCGACAGAATTCTACGATCAAGAAGATTTCACCTGGAACGATAATTCTTTGTGAGAATGAGGAATCGCGCGATTCGTGACGTCGGATAGTAGTCTACCATTCCTCGCGAGGAGGTGTTGCGTCCGCGTTTTCATTTCCCACCAAAACTCACCGTACGAAATTTTCGCGGTACAAGCACCGAGGAGATTAACGACGTTCGGATGGTTTCCGAGGTGACACAGAATCTTGAGTTCGCGTGAGAGGACTGTGATGATGCTCGGTTTCTCGATCGCCTGACCTATCTTGACGGTAACCGTTGAAACCGCTTCGTCTGGGCGGATCGATTTCGCCCGCGCTTTTTTCGCGACGCCAAAAATACCTTCCCGCAATGTCTTATCTGCGATTGAATGAAACCAAAGTTTTCTTTGGCAATGGTCACCTTTCGTCGTCATGTGATGTAGCGAGGAATTACATTACCGAGTGATAATCCTTTCTTCGGAACCTCCCACTGCCTGTCGTAGGGTAGTAGCTCAGCCTGATCGGCCACCGACAGTCTCGGATTCAAACGGTCCGGTGCTCCGTTCTTGAACGCTGCATCAACCCTCAATATCAAAGGCTGTGTAAAAACTATGTGTTAATTGCGTTGTATTAGTTGGTGCAGCACGACGCTTCCGATACCAATTCGTCATCCATACCAATATTTCTTGCTTGTGCACGAACATGCAGGTGATGGCGATGAGAACAACTATCACAACGACTGTAGCTATGATAATCAATTCCAGTCGCAATGGGGTTCCTGGGTTGTGCTCCTTCGATATCTCTTGGCTAGTTCCTACACGGCATTTGGGAAAGGGCAAAGTGCTATTTAGTGACTACTACTATTTCTATCAAATTGTGCGCCTCTGGCAAAAATGTCGTAAACGTGCGTATTGCATGAAAGCTACGTTCCGGCTTACGAACAAAATGGAGAATTTGGGGTTGTGTAAGAAGAACGTTGGAATATCTATTAGTCGTAATAACTTACGAGGGTCTTCATCCACGTGGACGAATGTTCTTCTGCCTTCTCTATAGTCCCCGAGGTACCAATTTGTCATATACTTGTAGATCTCAATGCCCTGTTTGGCGCAGGCGTACCCCGCGTACCCCCCCGTGTCTTTGACGACGGTGTTTCTCCGGATGAAAGTGTAATTACCATCGGTTCCGTCGAGTATCTCGTATACAAACCGATCCTAACGACAAAAAATCAGTTGCCCATTCTATGGTACACTTAAGTCTATTTTAATGAGTTGTGTGACGGCCGGAAGACCCGACGGACTTACGTCGAGCATAGCTTGCGAAAAATAGAAAGTTTGTTTAGCTCCTTTCAAATAACATTCTATCTTCAGCCTACTTCCTAGCTGGATACTTGTTTCCACCCCGGTTGGATAGAGTTCGGGCTCCGTTTCCGTTGCATCTACTGGAACAAGAAGACACAAGCAACATTTGGCGTGTAACTAGCAAATTGTTTTTGAGTGCAGCATATCGATAGACCTTTGCGTGAAGAATATCTATTGGTCAAAGAAACTATGTATGAATGATTGATTGTAATTATCGTGGGGTTGTCCACATATTACACAATGCAAATTCCCAGGGCGAATTGTCAAATTGTCATGAAATCCAACGATTCGTAGGAGTTGAAAATAATTTGTGGTCAGTGTAACCCCACAACTATACCGCAAGTGTTCAAGGTTCGCTGGAACGAATGATGGAGCGAATGCGTCATTCATTGCCTCTAAGGATTTTGTATAGTGTATAATTATTCAAAGTAGCCTGTTATCTTTTTCAAATGTGATAACGGGCTGAGGCTGACGCGGCTGCCGACGATAGCTTATTAATCTGATGAGCATTTTCCCGCTGTGCTTTAACAGCTGGGACGCTTATTGCCCCTGCTCTTAGGGTGAGAGTGATGGAATCGTGAGTCTTCATGAAATGAGATCATACTCGAATGATGACCAGACCAGTCTACACGGGAAAAAACTTGTTTCATTCAAAAGAACGGAGAATGATATTTCTTGATTCTAGTCAATATTTAATTGCGAATGAAGAAAATATCAGTACAATCTGACAATATTGGTATTTCATTACGCATGTGAGTCAGACAAATCATAATTCTTTTTTCGTGCACTAGAGAGTACAGGCTGATTGTGAGGTGACTGCGGTTAGACAGAGAGGTGGGAAAGTTATCAGCACGCTATCCAACACCGTATACACAGTGTATAAAACAAAAAACGCGTCCACATGTCATCAGAGCCGCTAGTTTTGGAGATTTCTGTCCCCAGAGGGTGCTGCGGATGCGAAGTCACTGATAGAGACAGGACAGGTAGTGCTCGCATCCCAGCAACCTCTAGTTCTGCCCACCACTCATATTACGGTTCAGAGTCCCATACGGATGTCTCGCTCATTCTCACTGGGTTCTTTTATCGACGGCATACACCCTTCTCTGTCTTTCTCGCAGCTGACTGGCAACCCTCGCCTGCGCAGATTGCTCGTGCGCAACCCATACCAATGCGCTAAAATATCTGACAGTAAGTACGAGGTAAGTACGAACTACTAAATAACTGCATCCTCTTAATATCTGCAGAATCGAATGAGTTAGGAAAAGTTGAGGTGTATTTTTTTACCGCCATGTTCACAACGACTGTCTGAATGCTTCGATGAGTTTTTCACAGATAATGAGTAAATGACAAGTGTAAAAATGTTTCGCGTTTTGAGAAAGAAAAAGTTTAGCAGTATTCCAGCTAGCCTCCGTCTCTAATATCAAGTTGTACTTCTATATTCAGAAGCAAAGGCAATGGGATATAGGTCGAAGTTTTGTGTGTATCATGAGCATAACTAACCTCGACTGCAAAATCCAGTAAGCAGAACACAGACGAAGAGGAAGATGGAACGCTCCATTTTGATTTTTGAATAATTTTACTTTTATTTCCACATATATTAGCAATTCACAGAGAGGATCATGCCGTAGAATAATATCGTAATGTGCAAAGCAAGTTTACCAGTCCGCTGCTTATTTAACTATGCGGTGTTTTTTTTTATCGCGAGCAGAGTACCACAGTCATGTTTACTTATAGACTTTGCCTCGCAATAAAATTATCCTCTTTTACCGCGGTTTCCGCCAGCCTTGACCATTGTACGATCACCACAGAACTTCGTTGAACGTTATTTGTTTTCGTTTCATCGTCTTGTCGAGGGCATCCTGTCAAAAGGGTCTGGCCCTC
Source organism: Euura saliciscinereae (assembly GCA_018420115.1). NCBI lineage: Eukaryota > Metazoa > Arthropoda > Insecta > Hymenoptera > Tenthredinidae > Euura > Euura saliciscinereae. The sequence continues at coordinate 95,195 of JAFFZH010015300.1, read as the reverse complement.
CGATGCGGCGAAAAGAGGCGAGCCAATTCTCACCAAATATGGAGGCTCCTCAGTGGGCTTGATGGACGCCATCGAACATTGGTGCGTTAGCAAAAAGACGATTGCATATACCTCATAATATTTCTTATTATTCAAAACATCATTTAACACAGAATTTTATGCGATCATACGAAAACATATTTTTTTCTGTCCACTTACACCAGCGGAATGATAATGAGTGGAGGCAGGAAGTTGCGGTTGGTGAGGTTTTAGCTGTGCACACTACGCTCCGAGTAGAACTTCATTCCAAGGAATTCGTTTGCGCATTTCCTGTATAAAAGTGTATCACGTCATCAACAGCACGCGTGATCGGACTTGCAATGAAATCCGGAGACATGATACACTCTCTGCAGGAATTCATATTGAGACTGTGATGCCCCCATACAATTGAGGATTATTGTCAGTTTAAAAGTTAAGGAGGAAGGAGAACAAAGAACTTTGAAACAACAACGTTGATTGCCACTTCGAGTAGTGTTTGAACGTATTTCCTTGATGAATTAAATTCTTCTTGTTTTGAGTAATCAAAACCGGAGATCGCTTCTTCGACCACCAAGAAGTCTCCAAACGTCGATTTGAGGGAATTTCTTCGATCGAATTAATACAGTTGTTCTTCTCCTCGCCAAGATTAAACCTCCTCCAGTAACTAAATCAAAAGATTGTGAGGACCTTTTCCTGAAGAACCACTTAATTTATACCTAAAATCCAAACAATCAACTGTCGTTTTTGTCCGGCCGCCTCTTCTGCAAGGAGTAACAGAAAATTATCAAAAAATGATTGGAGATAGTTTTGCACAAAAAAGTAGTGGTTTTGTTCCCTACATATGAGAGCCATTGCTCGGCTAGTCTAGCAGAGTTTGAGAAACCATTTTCATTTATACAAAGTAGGTAAACAAATTTTCGAAATCCTGCTAGCAAGCTGATTGTTTACTTACATCCCAAATGAAGGTTCTTCTAAATACACATACCGTGAGTTTCTCGCTATGCGGGCCACTCGGTGCACCTAAAGCAGGCAACCGTACGTACGTCCCATAAGAATTAGCACGTGCCGTACGTACGGTTGCCTGTTTCAGGCGCACTGAGTCGCCCGCATAGCGAGAAACTCACGGTATGTACAGTAATATTCAGACATGCCTGCCCATATCCGGCTAACTGTATTTCAGCTATATGATTAGTGTAATTGGGTCTTGAAATGGCACAAAAACACATCTATTCTTATCAAATTTAGACCTCACGCGAAAGTTGATTTTCCCAAGAAGGCTAAATCGTTAATATCTTGCTATTTGGTGCATTACACGATGTTCGCTTCCAAAAAACTGTTCATCAATCATTCAAATATCCCCGCGTTCCCGCCATTATGACCCAAAGTTTGGAGAACCAATCAGAAATGGGCAGCGATTGGCAGGGCTCTATCTCTCGTGTGAACGGGGCTTCGTGTCGTGACGTGAGGAGCCACGCGTCTAAAAATCAAACTGAGTTTCCAGTCTAACTCAGGTTCCAAGATCGATGACCGAAGGCCATGTGGCTCGCTCAAACAGTTGAACGAACAGATACAAGAATTCGAAATACATCGGTGCCTTGAATATCAGCAACAGTGATAACTAACAATGTCTTTTTTCATACGTAACAGTCGAGGCGGCGGACCGCCGAAAAGAAAGGTGAGGAAACTCGACTTTCACATTAAAATTTCGCTCTTTTAGGTTATGTCGCACAATCTCGACCAATATAATCAATGAAAATTCTTTCAAACCCCCAAAATTGTACTTTTATCAGATTCAACAGGAAATTTCCTGCTACTAAATTTTCAAATCTTCACAGATCAACGGACACGCAGGAAAAAGATCGTCCGACGGTCCGGAGCCAAAATCCAAAAAACGAGACCTCAAAAAATCAATTGCGCCAGAAGATGACGAGAGCATCGCGAGCAGTGACGAGGAATTTGCTGAGGAACGGTAATACCGACACGATTCATAGTTCTCAATGTAAAACTGTCTGTGGAATCGACATCGGCACCTGATTCCGTGTCTTTAGCTGCGTTTGTTGTTTATTTTCATCAATTCACAATCGTTCAGGCGGAGTTCCGTCGATCAAAGACACTTTTTTTTACGAACCTTGATGCGAGTAGCTGGCAAATTTCGATAAAGAGAATCGAAATCGTGAGTTTAAGGTGAAATGAAAGTCACGTGACCTCGATATGATTTACACTTGGAATTTTCAAACGCTATTTTCTCAGCCAAAACACATTCGATTGATGTGAAATTGATATCAGTGACGTAGAAAAACTGAACAAAGGGCCTGCCAATCGTGGATTTTCGAATATCGAGACATAATAACAGTTTTTTAACAATATTGTTCTGTAATCCAAGGAAGTGCTGCCTCTCTCCACGAGGGGCAGCACCTTGGGTTACAGAACAATATTGTTACACCAAATTCTGATTATGTCTTTCGATATTCGAAAATCCACGATCGGCAGGCCCTTTGTTCAGTTTTTCTACGTCACTGATATCAATTTCACGTCAATCGAATGTGTTTTGGCTGAGAAAATAGCGTTCGAACATTCCAAGTGTAAATCCTATCGAGGTCACGTGACTTTCATTTCACCTTAATGAGATTTTTATTTCCAGAGAGAGGAAAAATCGGGTCGAAGAGGAATCGGATGACGAAGAGGAAGACGAAACTGCGCAAGAAAAACGATTGAGACTGGCCAGAAAGTATCTGGAGGAGATTGAGAGGGAAGGTACATACGATCTCTGCGGATAGAAAAAGAAAAACAGCTGGATTTTCACAGAAGACTGAGAATGTAGAGTCAGACATTCTCTCTTCAAGCTTCAGGCCTGGACCTCGTCGTCTTTATTAAATACCTTTGACTAGGGGCTCTGCCCCTGCGCGCTTTGCGCCTCAAAAATTGGTTTCACACCCTTTCATTCCCTTAGGAGTCGAATTTAAAAAAAACGCTTAAACTACTTTCTAGGTATTCGAATGAGCAATAATTTGAAGCCAAAACGAAGTAAATATCTCATCGGGCCGAGGAGATATCCATGAATCCGCGAAAACATGTTTTACCCCTTTATTCTCCTTGTGGGGCGAATTTCGAAAAATCGCTTCTTAGTGGGTGTTTACGAAGGGAAGGGAACATGTTGCCCAAATTTCAAGTTTCTAGGTCAAGGGATTTGGGCTGGGCGTTGATGCCACTTGTTCCTTTATAGATATAGATAGTACAGAAATCTTCAAACTTTGAGAATATATCACTAGCGATTGATTATTCTGAAATCACGTTTCATTATAATGAATTGTGGACATTATTGTCTGAGTTTCTCTCATAGTTGCGTCGAAGAATTTGCGTTTTTATGAATCGAGATGTCTCGACCTGGAATAATCACACTGGATCAATTTGACCCGGATTCATTATCCAATCGAATAATTCGACTAGTACGTCGGCAAAAACCGGGAAAATGTATCAAAGAACGTCTTCGATCCTTTCAAAACCTGGGTCATCACGTTGAACCTTCAAAATAAATATACTTTCCGAATGAAACGGTGTCAAAATATGTTTTTAAGGATCTATTGACCGTACTATCTCAACCAAAACTGATTCTCGTCGACGATATTAGGTACTTCGGGATAAGATAAAAATAAAAAAAAAATCAACCACAATCAAGACGATCGAAGTATTAACTTTGGATAATAATAATGCCCAAAAGTTATCAATAAATTGTTTAAACAAAACATTGTTTAACGAATTTTATAGTAACGTTATTTTTTGTCATCTCAAATGAATGTCCTGATTTTTCTGGATACACATGAATTTTTTGAGAGTTTTGTCACTATTTCGGAAATTTCCAAATTTTGAAAAATGGAAAAAAAAAACTGAATTTTGGATATGTTTTTGTGATAACGATGCAGATTACAATTCCGAAGTTTCCGTAGCGTGGAACAAATAGTTTCGTAAATACAGCCTTTACAAATTTTCGAAAACGGAAATTACAAAATAGTGACAAAATTCCTAAAAAATGCATTTGTGTTCAAAAAAATTAGGGCATTTATTTGAGATGAAAAAAAAATAACGGTACCAGAGAATTTGTTGAACAATGTTTTGTTTAAACAATTTATTGATAACTTTCGGGCATTATTATTATTCAAAATGAATACTCTCATCATCGTTGATTTTTTTCCGATTTTTATCTTATCGTGAAGTACTCAATTTGCCAACGAGAATCAAAAGACTTCTCAATGAAAGTACTGTAACTCAAAAGTATCGTGCTAAATTTTTGCGGAAAAATATTGAAAATTGAAAAAGTTATGAGCTTTTGAGTAGAAAACCGTGTTTTTCCGATCACTTTTTTTCAGTAATTTTTGTAATCCTGAAAAAACAAAAAATTTACAGTTTAAAATCAACAAGAGCATATTTTTCAATGTTGAAATGATGTTTTGGAATTTTTATACGGAAACACAGCGTGACTATCCTGACAGTCTACCGAGGTGTGCGATTATTACCGTTTCACTGTATCCTAGAATCGGAATTTCCTCCGGAAACACAGATCTAACATTTTCTGACGCATCCTGGTTACCTCCGAACAGAAAAAGACAGAGCAGACTTCGAGGAGGGGGCAGTGGCCAAGCGTCTCCGGGACGAATACCTGGAGGATAAAGGTCGTCTGAGAAAAACAGTCGCCAGTAATTACACCGAACACGAAGATCCCTTTTTCCTCCGATGCAAAGACCAGAAGAGTTCGATAACGTGTCTGTGTCTCTCTAGCGACGGACAAACCGTCTATTCCGGGTCCAAGGACGGAACGGTGATAAAATGTGCGTTCTTCTCCGCAAAAAACCGAACGGACAAATTTTCTAACTGAGTTTCTCGGTCCCGCAGGGTCTCTGAGCGACAAAAAGAAGCTCAGAGTCATAAAAGGAAAGCGGAAAGGGACAGAAGGGATGAAGTACGTTCGATGCCTCGCCGTCAGCACGGATGGTAAATTTTTAGTAAGTCTCAAAGACCAGGTCAAACCCAGCCCCGCACGGATCAGAGATTGAAAACGTTCTTCTTCTCAGGTCGCCGGCGACGCAGCTTCGAAGGAGGTGCAAATCTACTCCGGGGACGAATTGAAGCACGTAAAAAACCTCCAGGGTCACAGAGGACCGATCAGCGGCGTAGTTTTCAGGCGGGATACGCACACGTTGTACTCAGCCTCTGACGACCGAAGCGTCAAGGTTTGGAACCTGGACGACATGGCGTACGTCGAATCGATGTGAGTGGGGAGAATATTCCTGCAAGGTCTCGCGAAATCCGGCTGTTTCATTCGTTTCGATCAACAGGTTCGGTCATCAGAACGGAATAACGTCGATAGACGCTCTCTCCCGCGAGCGTGCGATAACCAGCGGAGGTTTTGACGGGACGATAAGGATATGGAAGATAGTCGAGGAGTCGCAGCTCATTTTTAACGGACATTCCGGGAGCATAGACTCCGTGAAACTTATAAACGAGGAGAATTTTTTGAGCTGCGGAGACGACGGTCAGCTCTGTGTCTGGGGATCGATGAAAAAGAAACCCCTGTGTTCCGTTGCCGAGGCCCACGGCAAAGACCTGGACAACGGACGACCCACCTGGATCTCTAGCATCGCCACCCTGCTCAATACAGACCTCGTAGCTTCCGGTACGATAGTAGTCTGGAATAGCAGAACTTTTCAGCATTGAATCTGAGACAATGGAATTTTGTAACGCAGCTTTAGCCTTTCTTCTAGGTTCCAGAGACGGAGTGATCAGGCTATGGCAGTGCGGAGACGCTTTTCGAAGCCTTACTCCGTTGCTAGAGATCAAGATAACTGGTTTTGTGAACTCTCTGGCGTTTACGCCGGACGGGAAAAATCTCGTAGCTGGTGTCGGACAAGAGCACAGACTGGGAAGATGGTGGCGAGTACCAGAGGCGAAAAATAGTATAGTTGTTATACCGTTGATAAGGAAGAGTGGAAAATAAATTTAATTACAATAAAAGGAGCAATCTATCAAGCTATTCACATTTTCATGAAGCTGAAACAGCCAGATTTGAAAAAACGAGGATTGAGAGATGGTTGAAGATTGAGGAAAAAAATTTGTTTGTACATTGTAATCGTATATCGGCTCTGAATTATTTGTTCTAATAGCACAATAAAGAATGAGCATTATTTTTTGTATACAAGAGAACAAGAAAACAAACTTTTTTATCGCGTTGCGTACCAAGGAAATCATTGATGCTCTCGAACTAACTGACGCTGGACATTGTCACACCCGATCGCAAAATGCCACTTTTCATACCTCTTGAGCGGGCGGAAAACAGATCTTTTCGCCCTCGGGCGGAAACGTCCTTTTCCGCCCGCTAGAAGCGGGCGAAAGAGACTTTTTCCTGCCCTAGGGCGCAAAATCCTGTTTTCCGCCCGCTCACTCGGTCTGAAAAGAGGCATTTCTGCAGACCAGGTGATGAGAAAAACATCGTGTGCATCATGGGCGCAAGGCTATTATGACGAGTCTGCTTTTACAGCAACTCGCCTTCGGCTCGTGCCGCAAATTGCATACTCGTAAAATAGCCTTTTGCGCCCTTGATGCACAAATAACTATTCCTAGAGAGGGGATTGAGCGATGAATAAATACACTTGAAGACCTCGAGACAAGTGCGAGCTTCCAAAACTGCCCGATTGCAGAAGAGGTGCACATAGTTCAGCTGATATGAGCGCGATAATGGAATTATGTGATCTTAGAAAACAACGTTATGCAATATCAAAGTATGACCACACTGTCACCGCACAACGATGCATACTCTTGTCAAAGTGAGTCTTGCCACTGATAACAAGTTATTCTGATCAACTAAGAGAATTGTGGATAAAAGAAAGAAAGACATGCAATTGGTGCGTATAGAAGATGCGTTTTATTTCCGGCAAGCCGAACTTGATCAAACATTCGATGATGCTGCTGCTTGCGTATCTTCTGGAGGATCATTTCCTTGTGGCTCCTCTGCGATGGGTTTGCTAGCGTACTTGGAGACTCTGATTAATTTGAAGTCTGTGACGTTGATTACTCGCAGCATCAAGAGCATGAGTCCAAGACTCCAAGATACAGCCCCGATCCAAGATGCACCCTTTTTTCATAAAAGTTTCAACAGAAAAGAAAAACGGTTGAACAATAATCTGAGCTAACTGTCTCACAACTATTTTTTGAATCACCTTAGTAATCTGATAATACTTCCATACAACATAGTACAAGTCCGTTTGGGCCCGCAACTCTATATATTCCCGCAGAGGCTGGTTCCTTGATGGCGTCCGGGGGAATAATATCAGAATGCATGTGTATACTTTACAACGCTGAATGAACTACGAGGAATAATACCCTGTACGATTGAGCAGCTTGTTCAGACCGTTTCGGAAATGTTGAAATCCGTGTTCGAAGTCGAATGCTGCCTCCAAGGTCAGCAGACTCAGACAGACGTTGAAGACGATTGCTGGGCAGACCAGTCGCCAGGGAGCGCGGTATCTGGATCATACGATAGCATCAGCATCCCTCTACGCATGGCACAGAGGTCTGGCATGATTGGGGCAGCAGTCGCACCTACGTACACTCGTACTCTGTTATACCCTCCTCGACCGCAAATGGTAAAGAAGGAGAACCCGATCACCCCACATATGAACGAAAGCATGGATATCAGCAGAATGGAATAACAGTGACGGTCGGACTTGAACCGGATCTTGAGTCTTTCTTGCCAAGGTTTTTCTGTGACATCGTTTGTGCTTCTGAAGAAGTCCGCAACACCATGCTCGAAGTTCGGTATGGCCCATAGTAAGCAGCGGTGATTCAAGGAATCCTGTTATATGGACCACAGAGATTCTCTGTGAGAGAGGATCCGGGCCACGAACAATTCAATCGTGCTATACCTGCAAGGTATAGAATGTGTACGATGCGACATAGCCCGATACAGCACTGATAAGGTAGAACAGCATTTGGAGCAACTTCCATAGAATGGAAATTTCGCTGGCCTCTCGTTCGACCAGTTCCTGGTGCCTCTCCAGCAACCTCATCTTCTGCAAATATCTATTTATGGATTTTTACTTCACTTCACCACACGAAAGGGCATCAAAAGGCGGAATAAAAGAAACAAACTGCGATTACCAAAGGCATCGCTCACTGTATCATACTCGATTTTGAATGGATACCAGCTGACCAGAGGTGGTGGGAAAGTGATCGAATAGATCTTTCGAGTATTTAGGATAAAATAACTAAGTGACACACTATGAAGGCCTCGAAGCGTCTGACCCTAAAGATCAAAGAATGCTTCAAAATTGAAATTCTGTAAATATATGGGAAATTTTTCGAATGCAAATCAGCCATTGCAAGCAGAAATTCAATCTCCAGACATTCATCCAGTATCTTGATACGAAGAGAGCCTTCTTTCCTTGGGGCGAAGTGAAATTTGAACGCATAGAAAAAGAAGTTATCTGAATATGAACCCATAATCCAGACGTGGTTGGTAAATTCTTGTCTACCATGAATGGATTACTCTACCAGAATCGATATGTCTGCAACAGCGTTAGCCATAAGTGAAATTGCATCTGCAGCATCGTTCTAAAAATATAGTTGTACCGACTTGTTCACAAGACCAATGCACCGACGTAGAATTGCATTACAAGTTTAAATTTCAACTGATTCTGATAAGAGCATATCACGAGATCTCCTTTCTTGGCCTCAACAGGAGTCGCTCCTGACAGAGGGAATCTGTCCTGGTCCACCCAGTGGTATTCCTCTCCGTTCTTATCCGTATTTCCATGGTCCTCCAGTGGTCCTAGCTTGTGACTCCCAGGGTAGACGGCGAGGCTGCCGTTCTCAGGTGTCGTGTCGTCTAGTTATAGGTGAAGGAATACGGCCATCATGGTATGATTCTTGAACGGAAAGTAAGGATAGTCCTGGTGCATCAGGTACGGAGCCCCGTTCTCTGTAGGCTTGATGTGAGCCTTTGTGTGATGCAACAAAATATCCTCATCCTTGATCTTCCTTATTCTTCCGTTCGAACAGATCGTTGTAGGCTTTGGGAATTGCCTCCATCTCTTGGTTGGTAAATATACCGCTCAACTTGATGAATCCGTTATCTTTGTAAAACTTTTTCCACTGCACGCTGTTCAGAATGTCATCAACAAAGATAAAAAAATACTATGCGTCAATGTCCAGCCCCTGTCAATTTCAACTCGATCCATGTATCAATTTTCAACAGTCAAAGGATATGAAAAGGATGTGGAATTTTCCTATATATTTACTCATTGCGGGTCTTATTGCAATACATTCATTGCTTGGTAGACTGCAGTCCATATCGATCGACACATACAGCACACATATAAAAATATCCAAAATAGTCAGGAGATGTAGGATATACCACAAATATGAACAACAAAACTGCACGAGTGGCCTCATCACCGATCGTATCTGGTGGCCATGGCAGCGCTACAGAATACGTTATTCCCACGAAGAACGAGATTTTGTGCCGGAGATAGGTGGCATATTATCGTAGGTTCGTCGTCGGCTGCTCTGAGTTGGATCAAGAACATCCTTCGCGTCCTGTCCGAAAGGTTCATGTACGATCCGTGGATAAGAAGATAAGAAAATACTATGATCTCGCCTCTCTTGGCCTCGACGGGAGTGGCTCCAGACAGCGAAAATCTTTCCTGGTCCACCCAATGATATTGCTTTCCACTGTCGTCCACCAAGCCTTTGTCTTCCTGTGGCCCCAGCTTGTGACTTCCCGGGTAAACTGCGAGGCCCCCGTTTTCAGGGGAAGTGTCGTCCAGGTGAAGGAATACGGCCAGCATGGTATCCTTTCTGAACGGAAAGTAATGGTAGTCTTGGTGCATCGGATAGGGAGCTCCCTTCCCTGGGGGCTTGACGTGCGCCTTTGTATGGTGCAGCAAAATGTCCTCAGTGCCCATGATGTCCTCCACCGCGTCCAAGAGCTTTGGGTGCGTTATTACTTTGGTGAACTCTGCACTGTGCATTTGCAAGTTGTGGATTCCCTTCGCCTGTTTGGATACGAATGGAATTATTGATACATCGAGTCCTTTCAACTTATAGTTTCTCAAATATCAACGGCAGGACGAAAGTTCGAGATCCAGATTTACAAATGATAAGAGGATATACTTACTTTGATATCTTCTATATCATTTTGCGTAAGCTAGTATGTTTATGTACAAAGCTAACCGTGTAATCGACGTTCCCGGTCTCTGGGCTTATCCTTTGTCCGACCCACGAAGATTCCATTCCTGCACCTTGACTTTCTTTCGTCTTGCGTTCGAACAGATCGTCGTAGGCTTTAGAAATGGACTCCGTCTCTTGGTCAGTGAACACGCCACCAAGCTTGATGAATCCATTATCGTCGTAGAACTTTTTCTGTTCGAGGGTCAAAAACTTGAGGCCACTCATGGTGGTCAGTGCTACAGTGTGACCAACGAGACTGGATGACGGTGCTATTGGAAGTGAAGAGTCCAGCGAACTTGAGCATCACTCAGGCTCATGTACCATCGTAACCGCTCCCCTTTCAGCTTTATGACTTATTTTCAAGACAACAGTCGCCGGTTCGCAGTGATAAACCGAAGCACTGTTATGCGAACAAGATAACGTTTTCCATTACTTTGAGAAATCAAGAGCTCGGAAGAGCATGAAATCTAAAGATTACAAAGATACAAAAGCACGAATTTTTTATATTACTATCTTCTCTTGCTGTACGAACGTCGACCTTCGACGGCTTCAATTTTGTTGGTGTCTGGTATTCCCCATATAACCACGAACGTCCTTCTGTGTCGTTGAAAGGGTCGCGAAAATTTGCGTTCAGCGAAGATAATCTGTGCAGTTCGAGACCTGCTTGACGTAGCAATTGCAACATATGTATCTCGCTTAATCGTTATTGATACCGTTGAGCTTATCAAGGGCAGAAGACTTGACCCTTAAACGACTGAATATTTTTCATCGCTTGCTGCTCAGATATCACCAGCTGATGGACAAATTACCGAGTAGTTATCATCTTTGCAATGTGATGTTGTTCAACAAAAAGAAAACAACAACAATGCGTCACTGTTCAACGACAGCACAGCCATGGTCAATTTGTTACCTTAGGTAGAAAAGCAGACCATCCATATGTCGCAATAGGTATGCAATATCCCTTCGGAATATCAATTTGGTGAAATTGAGGAATGATGGATCGGGAAATTCAGACGAAACACAATTTATTTTGTATTGTACTGCTTTATACTTTACTACATGATCTCATCAATCTCATATTCTTTGTAACAAGTATTGAGCTATTAACATCATGTTAGATAGTTTAGTTATATTCGTCATTTCCTTGGCGCAGAATAGAAACAGCTGTGAAATAGCGAATTCCGTAATATTCATTCATTGCTTGCGGAATTTCGATATTCTTGTTTCATTTCTTTTTCCTCGCTCTGATCCAACTTACTCTCAGAATCTTCGCTTCCTCTTCAGCCTGTTTCAATTTTGATCTCAAATTCTTGTTCGTAGCTTTTAAACTTAACGCGTTTCTCTGCAGTCGTTCTACTCGTCGATTCAACATCAATATTTATCCTCCAAACAATCCTGATTCTGGATTACATCTTCGATCGTTTCCCCCTAATCTATGGTTGAAAACAAGCTTTTACTGAAAACAAACACACTTTTCCTCCAGGTCTCATCAAATAGGTCATCTAATTGGGAGAAGAAAAACCTTTAGATTGCTCATGGTGACAGACTCGGTACTTTAACGCCAAGCGTGAGATTCGACGAGTATCGAAATTCCGTGAGGAATAGAAGACCGATGATTCGTACAACAAGAGTATTTTTTTTATCGTTTTTCCAATTGAGATTAGGTTTAAACGTCGATCTAAGAATTGCTGACGAATGCGCATGCGCGGAGTACAAATAAAATTACTTTTAACGCCTAGGACTTAAGAGTAACTTGATTCGTACTCTGCACATGCGCATTCGCAGACTCTCCGTTCCAGTTTACGAATCTTTCATGCGTTCCAAAAGTGATCGCTGGATGGGAACAGTCCGAAGTTGGCTAGAATCGAGAACTTAGCTTTCAAACAGTTGGACTCAAACAACAATATCGTATTATCGCACAGTGGGACGAAACCCCGAATTTGTACCCAAAAACCAAAAACCCAATGGATTCGGGTGAAAGTCGGTACTCGGGGATTTTTCACGTAAATCTGCCTTATCGACTAACAAGTAGATTTAAATGTTTGCTGAATTCGATAACAACGCCTCCTGTCGAGTGGAGGTGGAACTAAAAGGTAAACAAAAGATCACCAATCGACCATGTTGTAGCGTCTCAACGACACAACTACACAAGTACACAACCGAGTGACACAGAAGGAATAAGAACGCCGGCTCCGGTGCTTCAATACTATAAATCATAAAAGTAACTCCGAGGCTGAGCCTCCGCGACTAAGATGCAGGGTACGATAATAGAGAATCTAAGCGGTAAGAAATTGTCCGTTCTCGTATCTCTCCTGGTCATTGGTCAGATCGTCTGCTTCCTCATCGGCGGATTGATAGGTGAGAAAACAAAAGACTTTTTAGCAAATTTTTAGCAAAAATAGCAAATTTAGTAATTTGGATTTTCGAAATAAAATATCGTCGCCACAGCCCCGACGCCGGCCAGTAGCCAGAGCATCCTCGGGACCGCGTGCGAAGATATCAGGATAAACGGCACGGAACCCGGCGGAGGAAGATGGTTCTATCCTCGCGGAGAGGGACACTGCGTTCACGTAGACACTCATCGGTTCGATTATGACGATTTTATGGCACATCAAGTCGTATTCACGTTTCAGGTGAGGAATTTTTTCATCTAGATTAGGAGAATTTAAATAAATGGTTACTTTTTGGACCTAGTTTTGAATATATCGTTGTGATGACGACCGCAAACAAGGTTCCAAATTTCGTCAAAAAGTCGTTAGTAACGATGCTCGATGCGATTTTTCTATTTTTCAACTTGAATACTGGCAACGGGCTCAAAATTCCGAACGACTATGCGCCCAAAGGCCATCATTCCGAATTGCCTTTCGTCCTAAAAAAAAAAAAAAAAAAAAAAAAAAAAAAAAAAAAAAAAAAAAAAAAGGCGTGTATTTTTTTATCTACTTCAGATGCCGAGTCCCCGGAGCAGCATGCAACTCGACTATTCCAGATGGCAACAGAATCTGATCGGAGTAATGCAAGTCGATATTGCTTATCGCGCGGGAATGACTATCGGTATTGCCATAATTTATCGACTCTGAAGATGAAAATATTTATGCATGGTGCAAGATCTGGAAAGCTTGAATCGTTATAATTATTTCTCAATTTGTCATTTCCAAATTTCTCAGCGCCAGGAACGAAGATCACCTTAGACGCAAAACTGGCCTATAGAAACAAGGACGATCCAGAGACTGGATGGAAACCCTACGCAGCTTCGGTCGTCGATAGATTGTTGGATTGCACGATTGAGCAGGTGAAAGACTGAGCTGAACCCCATGATTTGGTTCTTTTATTCAACTTCATCAACTTATCCACAGAAAAAGAACGACCACTTCTACCACTGTGACGTAGTTCCTCTCTTCGAACTCGGATCGTTGTTTCACGATTATTATCTACTCAACGTGAGACTGCCTGCCGATACGGACAAGAATATCAATCAAGGGTTGGGACCCGTCCGGGACTTGTGGCTGACTGTAATAATTGCTCTTGATATCATCGAGTGAAGCTAGAACGCTAAATTTAAATAAAATATAGAGATTATCTCTTTTTTCTGTTCATTTATCGATATTCATATCCACAGGTGATCAATCAGAACGGAGGTTTCACCAAAGTCTGGGTGAGCCTGAAGACCATCTACTTTCCGATAATAGTCTGCGCGCTCGCCTGGTACTGGAGGAGAGTTCACATGCTCTCGAGAGCTCCGGCTCTCTTGGAGTACATGCTGCTGGGGCTGGGATCCGCGCTCACATTTCTGAACAGTGAGGATTTCGATATTCGTAAATCGGTGTTCTCCCACATTCGGGACTAAATATCTAATTTCAGTGCCTCTCGAGTATCTGACCCTGGCCTACGACATGCCCTTCATGCTCCTACTCGGAGACATCAGACAGGGCGTATTCTACGCCACTCTTCTATCATTCTGGCTCATTTTCGCTGGCGAACATTTGATGGTGAGACAATATTGGGGTATTTCTTGATATGGGGGATTCCACGTCAAATCGACCGAAAGAACGAGATTTTTTGCAATGACCACTTTCGATCTGCTTGTCCTTTTGCACAGTCAAACTACATGTTGAAAGGATGAACTGTGATTTTTTTTAGATTTTTTCGACCCATCATTCTATCACGAAAAATCATCGAATAAATTGATTTTCAATTTTTTTTATATTTTTCGCGCCTATATAGCTCAAAACGTGAACGATGTATTAGAAAAGTTCCAATACGAAAATTTTTTGGTTTTTTGTCAACTTTTCGAGAGTATTTTCATCAGATTTTTAATACCCCGTTCAAGTGTAGTTTTAATACAAAATGAGTGTAAATCATTCGTAACTCAAAAGTGCCCGGATCGAATTGGCTGAAATTTATTCACAGCGTGTCTTTTACAATGCCGAACGTTGTCTGAGAATTTCAAAGTGGGCCGAGCGGTGGTTCAAAAAATGCAGCAACAAATATTCGCACAGTGGCGAGAATTCGGCGATTATGAGGTCGCAAAACAGTTTTTTGGCTACGATTCGACAATTCAAGATCAATATTCGTTATTCTTGTTTGCGTACTCGCGATCGCCCTTGAATTTTTGAAATGCGGCCTAAAAAACTTTTTTGCGACCTCATAATCGCCGAATTCTCGCCACTGTGCGAATATTTGTTGATGTATCTTTTGAACCATTGCTCGGCCCACTGTGAAATTTTTAGACAACTTTTGGCATTGAAAAAGACATGCTGTGTAAAAATTTCAGCCAAATCGATCAGTGCACTTTTTTGTTACTGAAGATGTTCGAAGATTTTTCACCAAAACTGCAGTTTCTCGAGGCACAAAAAATTGCAAAAAATTCTTTTCAGAAATTTCAAAGAAAAACGCGAAACTTTTGTATGAGAACTTTTTTCATTGCTCATCTTGATTTCACGCTATGTTGGCTTGCAAAATCGAAAAAACGCTAAAAGCCGATTATTCCACCAGCTGTAGTAGAAAAATACTTGGTCAGAAAAATCCGAAAAAATTCACAGTTGATCCTTTGAACGTTTACTTCCACTGTGTAAAAGGGCAAACAGATCAAAAGGGATCAGGGAATGGAATCCCCCATATACTTTTGGTCAAACCACGATATCATTGTTAACATTTCATAAATTCTTCTGATTTCATATAACATCCGGCTGCGTCTCTAGATCCAGGTAAAGTTTTCCGAATAATATGAAACCTCGAACACTTTGGCTGAATAACAATTTATTTTCTTTTCCCCCAGGACTCGGAACAGCGTAACACGTTGAAATGCTACTGGCGTCATCTTTCAGCCGTCGGGGTCGGCTGCCTCTCGTTGTTCGTATTCGATATGTGCGAGCGCGGAGTTCAATTGCGTAATCCATTTTACTCGATCTGGGTTACCGACATCGGGACTAAACTCGCCGTATCCTTTCACTACGCTCTTTAATTCCGCATTTTGAGTTTTTGGAAGAATTTTTTTTCCTTGACAATTTTCGGTTTGCTGACCGATTCTCCAGTTGTCTTTCATCATACTGGCGGGAATTTCGGCTGGGGTTTATCTGCTGTTCCTCACTTACATGATCTGGAGAGTGTTCACTAACATCAGTATAAAACGAGCTACTCTACCCAGCATGAGCTCCGCCCGACGTTTACACTACGAGGGAGTTATTTACCGCTTCAAATTCCTCATGATAGCCACTCTCTTGTGCGCTACCTTGACAATCATCGGTTTTATACTCGGACAGGTGATGAATGAGTATATTATAAATACTCAAATTCTGGAGTGAATTAGAAAGATACTAAAAATCGATTCATTTCGCAGATGGCCGAAGGACAATGGAAGTGGGACGATGACCTCGAGCTTGAAATGACCTCGGCTTTCTTCACCGGAGTTTACGGGATGTGGAATATTTACATCCTCGCTTTACTCGCGCTCTATGCACCCTCGCACAAACAGTGGCCCATAGAAACTTCTGGTAAAATTGGATTCACCGATCCCAAAGAGTCGGCGATTTTTTTTTCTTAGCTCCTTTTCGCTTTTTGAAAATTGTACTAGTTGTGAATTCTGATTTGAAAATAACATTGAGGAAAAAAATCGCCATCTATCTGCATACTTGTCTGAACTCTTTTTTTTTTACCTTCCAGACAGCATCAGCGAGGAAATAGAATTTTCTCGACTGCCGACTGACTCGAGCGAGATGTTGTCGCTGACAGCATTCGCGCGTAAAACAGCAATGGAATAAGAAAGAGGGTTGAAAAGTGACCGAATTTCATCGCATTTTAGTTTGCGCTTCTTTTCTTGGGGCTTAGATGAACTTAAACAATTTTTTTAACGTCTTAAGCCCTCGAACTGCTGACAAAATAACGAAAAAAAGAAAAAAAATATGGTGAAAGTCTGTATTAGATCCCATATTCTATCGTATTTAGATCGTTGTCTAGTATTCCGCCGATTAGAATCTTCGGTCTTTTATACTCTTTCGATATCGTGTAGCTATAGTATTTATTAACGATAGTCATGATAATCAATTATTGTATGTATTTTAAGTAGAAAGATAGAAACTTAGTTAGTCGGGGTATCACACACGAACAGAAACGATAGTCGCCTCAATTCTAAAATGTTTGACAATCTCGCTTTTGTTTTATCACATTCGCAATGATAGAGTATCAACAAAGAGAGGTCTTGCTTCATTGTCTCTTACAATACAGATGTGCACCTCGACTGAATGATACGCATTGAAACATAGACTTAATCTACTATATCAGTATTGAATGTTCGTTTGTAAGAGAGAAAAAAAATTACCCACTGACGTGCTTAATAACGAGTAAAAGAAGAAGAAGAAAATTAGTATCTCAATATTTTTATATTTTATATATATAATTTTTTTTTTTACATTTATTTGTATTTCTACTATTGTCTCAAAGAATGAGGAACGAGATCTTCCAACTAGGTAAAATGTGCCAAAAGCAGAGGACCGAAGGGAAATGTTCAATTACAGAATGTATATTATTATTCAAAAAAAAAAAAAAAAAAAAATAGCTGACCTTGTTTCAAGCGAGATCCGCTAATTTTGTTGAGTAATATACATATGTGTATGATTAGTAATAAATAAACACATTTCGATGAATCGAAATTCGATTGAAAATGTATCGTATGTGGATAGTTATCTATACGTGAATGAATTCCTCTATCTATATTATATATGTATTTCGTTGAATTAATATTTACAATTTATCACTTAAGGCAGCTGTATGTTAATTTTTATTATTTTTTTCTACTTAAGACTATTGAAGTGAGCTAGAATCAGTGATCAACGTCTTATTATCGTAGTACCACGCACACATGTATTTCAACGCATAATAATTTATTATTATTATCATATATCAAGTGAAATTAATATTGACGATATTCTCTACCCTATCCTTCCTATAACATTGTATTTAAATATTTGATAACCTTATTACAACAAGTTTTATATATTCATATCTTCGAAATAAAAGTATTACCAAACAAGTAACTCTTATCATTATTCCTTATCTTCATCGCTGAGAAACAAATGAACGAGATTTCGATATTAATATTTCAAATATTCCCGCGGTTGGTGGCCATCTTGTTCGATGCGCGGTCACAGTGGGTGCGTCGCAGCGCCATCTCTGCGCGATGCGAGTACGCGCATCGCGTACCACGAACAAAGAAGATATACGCTAGAGAGTAAGCGAGATGGAAATATAAGCCAGTGAGCGAGTTAGAGCAAGGGAAAGAGGATCGAGCGTTGATTTCTGTCCGACTGTGTGCGACTGCTGTCGGAAAACATAAAGATAGAGAGGATACCCGATATAGTTGAGATTCAGTAGTCAGAGAACGAGGACCAGATGCGTAAAGTCGGTTGGCTGACAGGCCGCGGGGTGCGAGAGACTCGATAGCCATCGATATAATAAAACATCTTAACACATCCGAGGACGCAGAATATTGTCAAGTGTTGTAACACGATTAATCCGAGAAAGTAGTTGCCAACCACCCCTCTCTCTCACTCACGATACGATTCTAACGCGCCACTAGAGACAGAGAGAAAACATTCGTAGCGTGAACGTAGCTAAACAAATCACGATACATCCATCGGTGGAAATGAAATTCGCCACCGTTTCGTGATGAGAGGTATGAAAATTTCGATTTAAGTATAACCGAGGAAAATTCATTCGGTAAAGTTCGGAGCGAGAGAGAGATAGTAGCTTGTTGATAACAAACAAGTGAAACGCAAGATCGTTCAGTCGATAAGTACAGGGATCCCGTTGTTCGATTGTTTTATTATCCCCTTAATGAAAACTGAGGGAATAATAAAATAGAATAAAACAATCGAATAACCGATTGTCAGTTAACGAGTCGAGGTGTTGGTACTGTGCGGAGTTCTCGAGTATCCAGCGATTGAAAACAAAGGAAGGAACGCACCACATCGCTAAAATCGTCTATTCTCTGTTACATACTGGCCAGAGTAGCATCGCGAGTAAAACGGAGTTGTGTCCACCGTGTTTTTTTTTTTCTGGTTTCAACGTCGCAGCTGGCTGGTTGTTAAAACGTATTGTTTTGTTTAATTATTTTTTAGATTTATAACCTGGTTAAAACTCTTCTGTGCAATCGCTGCGTCCGCGGTGGTGGTAAAAAACAAACAAAAAAACAACATATTAAATATCTAAATAATAAATAATCAGTGAAAGACGAATCAAGTCGGATGTCTAATAACGATAATAAAAGTTAATAGACGACAACGTCAGTTGTTCGTTGCTGATTTGAACCTGTATATATAATATTATTTTTTATTAAAGTCGTTAATTATCGGTCTTGAAAATGAAATTATAACACTAACAGTGATAATCGATGTGTCTCATTGGTTAAGTTTTTTTTTTTTTTTTTTTTTTTTTCTTTATTTTATCAATATTATTATTATTATTTGTTTCGTTTTATAGTGCCTGAACCGCGTGCGATAGTGACCATGCACGGATCTAATGCGCGTAAGTGAGAAAATAAATAAATAAAATTGATATAGTTGATTAACCTCAATCAGGAATTTTATTTACAAATAAAAAAAAAAAAAAAAAAACTTTTAGCTAAGCGATTTGACAATCTTTGATAGACACACGAAAGCTGAGGAGAAGACAATAATCATCGTCTAAAAACTCGTGAAATTTATAACGAGTTGAGATTCAATTTTATCATATTTATCAATCAACGAATAAAAAAAAAAAATAAAAATAGAAGAAAAATGTCGTCGCCGAGCGCTGGAAAACGACGTATGGACACGGATGTCATCAAGCTGTATCCTTTAATAGATATAACATAACGTGACATTACTGACTGAATAATAACGGTGATATAGGTTCTCTGCATTTGCCATAGATCGCATATTTGTTTATGGTCTAGTTGTGTCCACTGTGCAAAAGAATAAAAGCAATATGTTGAATATGTACCTACTAACCACACACGGTACGCACGCCCCTGAATATCTCTCCCTCTATCTCTCTCTCTCTCGTAGCGCACAGCTGTTTTTAACCAGCTGATTGCGCGACTAGAGAGCGCGGCGATAGAGGTAGAGGTGAGCAGGAGGGAATGCTAGACTGAGAGAATCAGAGAATCATCGTCGGACTATTTCCCCTCCTATTGGTTCCTTGTGAATATGTCATGTACGTGGGTGTATGGATGGAAGAAAACAAAAAATACATGCGCATCGTGATTTTCTTTTTATTTCATTCCCCTTTCCTCCCCATTTTTTTTTTCTGGCATTGTCAGGTGGTCTGGCTAGTGGCTACAGTTTTGTTGTCAAAAAAACGCCACAACCTCCCCTCATTCTAACAAGGTGGGGGAAACTTCGCTTCAACCTTTAGGGTCGGGGAGGATTTTGACCTCTTCGTCTCAATCCCCTCCCTGCATTTGTTCAGCTGATTATTATTTATTCCAACAATGACCTCTCGTGTCTGGCCCCTCACCCCTGACCCGACTTTTGAGTGTAGACTTTTCACAGTGTCTTTTGTTCTCCCTCAAGTTTCAGATTAAAACATTTTATAATTATTGCAGTCGCGAGAGAAGATACATGAAACATGAATTCTTTCGAATTGATCGTTCTTCTCGTCCTCGTTGCATCATTACTCCGACGATAAACCTTCGACGATTGTTATTATGCGACGAGATTTTCTCCGCGGATCAAAATGAGCCCAAAATCGTTTCGATTCGGTCGATATTACGTCTTCAATATCGAGTTGAGCTCTGAAATACGAGTATAACCCCTCTTCAAGGGCTTCTCACACTATGACTCAAGCATTCTTCAATAATGCCGATTCGGACTTCGAGTCAACTAGAAGTGCACCAGATTTTGACGGACAGGGAGTTAATCGTGAAATGAACGAAATTCATGTCCTAGCAGAGTTTTTGTCGATCTATGTTGCAGGGGCTGCAGAATCGAGCAAAATGACCCCAAAATTGTCCAGATCGGATCGATATTACTCCTCGAAGGTCGAGCTTAGCGTTCAAATACGTGTATAACCTCTTTACGCCTGAATCTCGTCGTTCATCCTTCGCCTTCTGATTTTCCCATGCTTATTCACGTGGTCGATTATTGAATGCATTTTGGTGGATCTTAGTTCAGTCAAAGCGATTTTAGTCGCACTGCGGAATATAATTGCCCTCTACATCGATGACTCACATACAAGTCCCAGCGTGTTATTTTTCCTGTATAATCTATCAATCGCATCGTTCGGGGTCAAGGGGGAAGAAAATTAATTGCAACATGTTGTAATAATTCTATGCAACTATTGCCGGGGCCGCTCATTGAATCTCTTTGTCATACATGCGACTTTTTTTTTTTTTTTTTTTTACAACGTCATATCAGCACTAGAGTTTTCCTTAATATATATGTTTTTATCCGTTATTTTCTTCTTCAAATCTACAGAATAGAAAGTAAACACGAAGTCACGATATTGGGAGGCCTGAATGAATTTTCCGTTAAATTTTACGGACCCAGAGGAAGTGAGTATTGAACTTGTTATGAATAATAATTAAATATTGTTAAAAAGTAACGTAAAAGCGATGGTGAAACTTCGTTCGAAAATTGATCAACGTTTGAAAGCCAGACGGAGACTGAAGATTGATAGAGATTAAAGAGAGAGAGAGAAGAACATCGCCATAAGCAATAATAAATGCGTTATACATTCAACCTCGCAGGTTCTTAAAATAAATGTTGAAAATACACTCTGACACACGTGTGCGCGCGGAGACTCTAAAAGCCGTGACTTAAATAAGAATCAAGTCACTATGCGATGATTCGAACGAATGACATTCATTTTTGGTCACTATGTCTTTTTTTCCAACTTTTCTGTCCTAAAGGAATCACCCGTATTTACGTCATCGTATATCTGAATAGAATCGAAAATAGCATTTGTACAAATTTTGAGAAAATGCGAATTTGAAGAATCGTTGAATTTGATCTGGGCCTTGGCCATGGTTCTGTCGGGCTTAAAATAACCTTGTCTGCTCGAGATTGGACTCGTTGCAATTTAGATGTACGAAATAATTCCAAATGAAGACAAAAGAAAGTTACAAACACAAAATTCACTTTACTGTCATAGGAATGAATTGAAAAAAAAAGTTTTGTTACCACAGTAAATTTCTGGTCGATTTTCCAGCGCCTTACGAAGGAGGAATATGGAAAGTGAGGGTTCATCTTCCCGAACATTATCCATTCAAATCCCCGTCGATTGGGTTCATGAACAAAGTCTATCACCCCAATATCGATGAAGTTTCGGGCACCGTGTGTCTCGACGTAATTAACCAGGCCTGGACTGCGTTATACGGTAAGATCTGATGAAAATTCACTCGCAAGACAATCAATTTTGCGCCTGCATAAAAAATCCCGTAGAACAGTCTTCCAAAATGTCCCCAATTGACACTGTGGCACATAACGTTTACGATGTAGATTACAAAAGGATTACAAAAGAATATGGTAGAGATTCTCTCATCACCCGAATGAGTACAATTTTCCACCGAATTGCGTACTTAGGCTTGTTTACAGTCGTGCTACTGTAGTAACGTCCAGCACGTTTTAATCGCGGGAACGATTCACACGTATGCGTCACCGCGCGGATTCGCTCCGAACTGCTTGACTCTATCTCGATCAAAAAATCGCCGCGTTTGTTTTTTCGTATAAAGTATTCAATCCTGCTTTTATTCACACTCTGTTTGTCGGTTCTCCGAATTTTCGAGTATCAAAGTCACGAACAAGACCAAAACGACGGAGCGGAGAAAAAAATTCTTGACAATGGTGCCGAATCAAGGGATTCCCCCGTTCTTATATTCATACATTTGTCTTGCTATCGATTATTAATTTTGTTTAAAAAAAAATATGCAAATGTTACAAAAATTCGAAAAAAGATGCATTCCTAATTTTTTTATTTCCGAATTACGAAGTTTCATCAGTTTTATAATTGGTTCTCAATTTCGTTTCAGATTTATCGAATATATTCGAATCGTTTTTACCTCAGCTGTTGACGTACCCAAACCCGATAGATCCTCTGAACGGAGACGCGGCTGCGATGTATCTTCACAAACCGGAAGAATATAAAAAGAAAGTAGCCGGTAAGAGGATAATGCCTGATGAAAATAAACGATGCCGCTACATTCAAACTCATTTCTGAACAGATTACGTTAGGAAATATGCAACCGAAGAAGCGTTACGAGATCAGGAGAACGGAGGTACGGGAAACGGCGTATCATCGGACAGCGAATCGTCGATGAGCGACTTTAGCGAAGACGAAGCGCAAGACATGGAGTTGTAACCAAATATCTTATCACCCGTACCCATATCCTTATTCTCAAAGTCAAGCAGCCTCAAAATAGCCTCAATGATCGTTTTCGGTTTAGAGAAGAGAAACATAATTCTTGTATTAATGTAATATTTACATACGATCCTCGGAGTCGTCGTTGTTCAACGGACAATCGTCGGATAGTATATCGTCATGTTTTATCAAATTTTAACTGTTAATTCAAAGAACGCGAAAACTTGACTTGGTTCATAGTCCTTTTTCACCCGATCCAATCTCCTCGTTTCACATTCCCAAAAAAATTAATCCCATTATCGCAGGATTCAAAGCTGCGACGATATCAAGACGGGTTCTAAAACAAGCTGCAAACGCCATCTCGGCGAGGATATCGAATTTAAGCCACAAAAATCTACCAGATCTTCGATCCATCGCGACGAGACACTGCGACGTTATACAAGAAACATTGAAAACGACGGGGAATCTTTTACCCAGAATTTAAACGTCGATATAGATATGGATTTAGACGATGTAGCCAATGATATTTCGTGATTATTGAATAGTAAAGAAGCTTTAAAATACATAAATTTGATAAATTTGTCTTTTTTTTGGTGCGTTTTTTTTTTTTTTTTTTTTTTCTGTCTATCTTATAATCGAGGATATTAATTGTTCGGCTTAGTTCCTTCGCAGGAACGGTAGAGGCAACTTGTAATTGTTATAATTATTATTTATTATCAATTATCTATTCTTATTTGTTAGATTTATATAACGACTGTTAAAACGGAGTATAATGATAGATACTAGATTATGAATTTGAAGAAAACTGATGGTTCAACAAAATAATAACAATAATAAATCAAAAAGCGAATATCAGTCACAAATAATCAATTAAAACGTTAATGAACCTTCGAAGAAGATGAATGGAATGAAAAAAACGTTGGCTTGATTCTTTTAAGTGGACTTTTTTTTTCCAAATTGAGCAACCGCAGGTCTTAATTAGCACACGTATCTGGTATATGTTTGTTCCTCAATGCCGTTACGATAATAATAACGATAATGATTATAACAATAATAATCTAGCAGTTTTGTAATTATTACCGATTGTGTTTATCGTCACGATTAATTCTGTTACCGCGGATTTTGATTTTTCAAATCTGAGGATGCACATTTTTTTATTCTAATATTAAGATGTTGGAGAAAAACAAATAAAAAATATGTTCGTATCCTTAAATAACGATTTGCGGTTCAATGAGATACTGTTTCGATTAACTATTGAACAATCACGTACAAGTTTTCGTCATCCGTCGTTCCTAATGATTCGTTCGAGAATTGATTGTATTGAGACACGCTGGGAAATCAAATCTCAAGTTTTGTGAAAATTCGGCGCTTCGGAGCAATAGCAATAATTAATAAAAAAAAAACATAAACTTCTCAATGTAACAATCATAATATATTATGTAATCGTGTTAAATTCTATCAAATATGATATGTTAACGAGTCTTCGAACCATGGAGGAAATATTTACCCGATCTTTGATACAAAAGATCTCAAAGAATCAAATTAAGATCCCCGGAAAGTTAAATTGTTCCTCTATGGTTTTTTTTATCGTAATGAAAATATGATAACAATAACGAATATCGTATTAATAATAATTATAATCCGTCTTAGTAATGCTTTGCGAATTTTGTGTGCATAAATGCGTCGTATCGCATCTCTGTACGATATAAAATGAAAATGAGTATATAAATGAAGGAGGAATTGTTTACGGATAGAAGGAGATGAACAACGACGATGCGTTAAAAATCAAATACTTCCTGTAATGAGTATAGGCATATTTTTCTAACGTGTGATTAAAAGGCTCCTTTACCTTTCCGACAAAGAAATAAGAAGATAGAGAACGAACGATATCAAGAATTTTTTAAACACAAGGTTCCGCACAAAATTTTGACGGAAGCTTGAACAGATGTAATTCGCTTCTTTCATCTTCTCCTTCTTTTTGTTTTCTTTGTTCGTGTCTCGGAACGATAAATAAATCAATAAATAATGATAAGTTTGAAGGAAGGATTTAATTCGAGGATACTAATTGTGTCATCGTTGGCTGAGTGAATATGAAGAGGACATTTTATGGGAGAAAATTTGAAAATTATTACAAATTAAACATATAAATATTATGAAATAGGATTAAAATTTAGAAGAAAAAAAAATGGAGTATAATTTTAATTTAGGAAAAAAAACACTAAATAAAACATGAACAATTGTTACGACGGGGTGAAGTTAATGCGATTAGATATAAACCCGAAGAATCGATATTAATAACAATATCAATAAGAATAATAATAATAAAAATAATAATAATAGTTTAAAATACGTATAATGTTAAATTTACGATAAAAAAAAAAAACAATATTTAAAATTTTGGTCCATTTTTTTTTTCTCTTCTCAGCTTTCAATCCGCGTTAGTTGTAGTCAAACTAAACGTCGTCACAGTCTACGACGGTGTCATAGCAATATTTTCAGTCGTGTTCATAACCACCGAACGAGAAAAAAAAAAAAAAAAAAAAAAAAAAAATGTTATTTTTAAAAAAAAAAAAAAAATTTACAAAAAAAAAAAAAACCGTAAATTATTAAAAAATAAAAAAAAAAAAAAAAATTCTGTTTATTTTAAGTTTTTTTTTTTTTTCCTGAAGAATTATTGCAGGAACAGAAAAATAAGATTTGATATAAAAAAAAAAAAATATTACTATTATTACTAATTGCATATTTGAACGGATTTAATTGATTTAATTAAAAACCAAAGTCGTTAAAATGTTCTGATGTTCATAGCCGTATAGCGACACACGACAACGTTTACAATAATTTTTAATGATTATAATGCAAAAAACAAAACATATATATATTTATTATTATTATTATATTATATTATAAAAATAATTAAAAATATAACAAATATACATGATGAATATATTATATATTAATAAATGAACTAATAATTATTAAGCAAAATGCAATTTTTTGGTACAATAAAATGAAAGAAAAAAAAAACATTCAATGCATTACTCTAGAACACAGTATTCCTTCTCTTGTCGTCTTTCAGATCGATTTTTTATTTGATCTCATCTCTTTCTATTCGTGTGTCGCATTCCAAACATTATTTCCGCTCTTTCTCGAGGCTTGTAGTTAACGGAAGTATTTGAATTCAAATTTTGTTCCAAATTACAGTCGTCGAGGCGGACATTCGATTGTTTCGGTAAACACAAAACCCAACAAAGACGCAACTCCGGGGATGAGGGGTGAATAATGAACCGCTCTAGTTTACCGAACGAGTTTTCGCACAATAATTATATCTTGTGTTATAAACTCGTTGTACTCAAAACGCGCGCGCATTCATTTGTTTGGAACACAAATATGACTAAACGATACAAATTGAGAAAAACAAAAACAAAGGAGAGACATAATTAATTCCTAACAACCAAACAGTCTCAAGTTCGCTGGAATCGAGAAACAAGCCTTCAAACAGCTCTGAACCAATCCGATTGTCTCAAAAATTACTTCAGACTGTTCAGTATACAGGGTGATTTATCTCCGGTTCTGAACGAGGGAGGGGCTTATCACTGCTGATGCTCCGCCCCTTGGCGTATCACAAACTGTTATCAAAATCTAAGTTTACATGAAACCGTCGATACTTGGTCTGGTCGAGGATGGTATGTAAACTTAGATTTTGATAACAGTTTGTGATACGCCAAGGGGCGGAGCATCAGCAGCGACAAGCTCCTCCCTCGTTCAGACCCGGAGATAAATCACCCTGTATACTTGAATGTAGGTTCATCGGTGATTTATTTATTTTTCTTTCAAAAGTCAAGTGTATAGAATTTACACACAAAAAAATGTATAGCTGTACATAATTATAATTATATTCGTAACCTAAATTCAGAAGAGATACATTTGGAGGGAAAAAACAGAGCCCACATGTAGATAAGAACAACGCGGATCTAATCACGCCAATGGGCCACATCAGAGCCTCTCACCCTCGGGCGGAACAATGAGAGGCTCTGGCTCGCATCCAGAGAAAGACACAGAGGAAATGATCGACGTAGGGGAAAAATGGGAAATGAGGACTGGCTTTGAAACAGTGAAAAATTGGGGCAAAACGAAGAGGAGAAAAGAACCACAATTTTGTTCATCAAAATTCTTATCTTCTTTTCATCCATGCATTCGATTTTGATTTTATGTGGCATGCGCCGAAAGTAACTGTTTATTCGGCAAGGTTATGTTTTTCGTACGAGCCGTTGGTTTTACCTGGCGAGCCGAAGGCGAGCTTTGTAAAGCAACGGCGAGTACTAAAAACATAACCTTGCCGAACAGTTACTTTCTGCGCGCGCCCCATACAATATTTTTTAAGGAAAAGGCATTAATAGTCACTTTGACGCCAGTTGAGTTCCGCACGAAGTGAACTGCGTATAGAGAGGGGGTAACCTGCGGTATAAAGACTTTATTCCGCAACTTTGACATGCGCACTTCGAACTGCGCATCAAAGTTGCGGAATAAAGACTTTATACCGCAACTTTGAACTTAGCGGTATAAAGTGCCACTAGTCGGAACGAAAACAGGCGTCAAAAAGTGACTTTTTAATGCCTGTGCCGTAAAAATATCTATTATACTACTGTTGTAAATTGTCAGTTCATTTATTCAACCTTCAATACACAATAAAAGAAAATTTTTCATCATCTTATACATATAATTAGTTGCTGTTGTTGAACCTCCGGTGATCGTAGTGCGAAAATTGTTGTCCAAAATGTTTCGAGTCGTTCGACCGTAAATTTGCGACGATCGAAGATTCAATGTCGTATCTTCGATCCGATATTCGAAGTCTGCGGTACGATCGAACCCGACATTAACGGTTAATGATTATCCAGATCCGGTCGCTGCCGTACCGTGCGGCATGCGCACAGAGGAGTATGGGAAAAATGGTGTTCCAGCTGAGGCTACCAGTCGCTTCTCGGCCACCGGCGTGAAGAGACGTAGCCAAGCACTTGTTGAGACCTTACAAGAAGAGAAGAAAAAAAAAAATCTAACTCATGTGTGGCATATGTCGCCGAGCGTATTAGTATCGTCCGATCGAGTTTCTCGGGCTGAAATAATCGAAGGTCGCGTATCGTCGCGCGGAATGACATCGTCATAGAATGAGAAAAGGATGGAAGACACGTCTCTCTCCGCTCCCCCGGGTTAGCCCCGTGTCATAAAACATGTGGACTTGACCGTAGACCGCGGTGTGTGTGTCGTGTGTCTGTGTTAGTGACTTCCTAAACCCCTATTTGACCGACTAACTGATAGAAAACAATTGACTGTATTCTGTACACTGGGATTCCCGATAATCTCTGCTATCTCCGCGCAACCCAAGAGTCTAGGGCTCTGGAGGCACCCTTGGTGAATCTAGAAATACAAAAAATCGTCAAAGATAATAATTTATCAAATTAGTAAACATAATCAAAGGATTTATTACTCAAAAATACAAACCACCGAGTCGAGCCGCGCTGCGATACCGACAGACTTTGGCTTCAGCCGAGGTAAGCTACGTCATCACGATCCCAATGTAAGCAAACTAAATCTATTAGATATGTAAATAACAGTTACACACGTTCGGTTATCTCTGATGTTATTTTTTCTTTTTATTATCCACTCGTGTCTTATACCGGTTTTCTTTTCTTTTTTTTGTCGTATTTATTGTCTCATTTTATAACATAGATAGAGAGAAGAAAAAAGAAACAACAAACAAACAGCTTTGAATCGATGGACCGTTATCGTTGATCACCGAACGTTTTTTTTTCACAGTTTTTTTTTAATTAGAATTTATCCCATTTAACGTTATATGTCATATATGCTTTTTGTTCTCTCTCTCTATCTCTTTATTAGCTGATCAAAAAGTTCGAATTGCTCAACTGCAATCATGATTATCATAATATAATGATCTATTTATACGAGTCGCATATTTTATATTACTCGATGAGACTTGTTGATGAAATGAAGCATGGTCAGATCCATAAAAAAAATTTAGGGACTCAAACATCTGCTAGACACATTGATGTTAAAAATATTTAACCAGGGTAGCACAATAAACTCATCGATGAGAACCGCTGTTTCAATTTCAAACTTCATTCCAGGCTAGAACATGTCTGAAGATGTGTTTGAGAACATATGAACATCGGTGTCACCACGAGCAGACAAAAGACACATCGTAGAGGCTTAGAGACTATGAAATGAGTAGTGCGACAGGCGTTGGTACCGTCGTACCGATGAAAACATGTTAGTGTCCCACAATTTGGGATCTTTCAGACACCGAGAGCCTTTCACATTCGTGAACTATGCATTTTTCTACTTTTTTTTTGTTTCAATTCCACATGTTTTATCGTCATTGAGTCAGTTCCTATTTTTGCTGAATTACCAATTGACTGAACATTGACCTGGAACCTTTTTCCGCGGCGTAAGAGAATTTCCGATATTCTTTGCAATTTCAAACTTACGACTACAGAATACCTGAGGTTCCAATCAAAACAATTAGCGGCCGTACTGTAAACTTCGCTTATAGAATGAAGTGAAAATTTCTATAGCCAAGGTTAGTTTGTTTTTTCATAAGGATAAATCGCTGAAAAGGATGTTATGTGCCACTGTGTCACACTTTTTTCTTTCCAAGTCTGAAGAACAAGTTTTTGGCGTCAAGTGACCATAAGACCTCAGATACGTTATATAAGACATCCTTTGGCATTTTATCAGTCTCTATGTTATCCCAGATGTTTTTATACACGGGAATATTAGTCAGACCTTCGACTATCACTTTCATGTACATCGCTATGCAAAGAATGATACAACAAAAAAAAAAGGCGAAGAGCACTCCTATTTTGTGGAAAAAAAATTTACTCAACATATTCGAAGCACTGTACTTGATTCTTCAAGGTCATTACTGCGGAACGAAGATTGTATAACTTTGAACGTATGTGTACAGATCAAGAACAGCCTGCGCTAGAGCCAATGGGCCTATTCAGCGGCTCATTTGTGACTAGTTTTTAGTACCCTAAGTGATTATCGAGCAACGATTCATAAAGACGAATGTGTTGCTGGGTCGATGTAGATTGAGAGTTGACCGAATCAATTCTACCAATTGTTTTATGATTGTGCTTTCAGATGAGATATATACGATCTTGAGGACGACAAGCGTCCTTGGAATTCGACGAGGCGCCTCAGGATATTGAACAAAAATGGGGGAAATCCTGGGCTCTGCGAGTTTCCTACACTTTGGGGACATCGTGAGCCTCTACGCGGAAGGAAACGTGTCCGGATTCCTTTCCACCCTTGGGTAACGGGATTTTCATTCCTCAAAGATCTCTGAATCTACGTTGAGAGACTGTATAAACATTCAGTGGAGAATTGCACAGACTGATTTAATGCGCATCTTGCGCCGTGACACTAATATCATATCTTTATTGTTGCTCTATGAGTCTTTTCTAGTCACTGAGTGTCTAGTTACAGTATCCTTGCAAAGTCGCGTTGCGTATCAAGTACCTAACTACTTGTTAATCACCGCGTGACAAGCAGACAAGAAAACCACTCGGCGAAATGGAGTTTGAACATATTGAACATACCTGGACTCTTTATTAAACCGACGCAACAACCGATTTCTTATTCAATATTTACATCTCTAGTACCTAAGAATAGATCATCATGGTTTCTTAGGTTTGTTTGTTATCCCAAATGATCGGAATTAATGTGATCTTGGGATCCGGGAGGCACAGAAAGTCCGATAATTCGAGGGTTCAAAACTAGAGAATAAAATCGTTTCTGCTCACGTGGTAGCTACAAAACTTCAAATTTATAGCGATTGAAGCAGATTATCGGATCAAAAAATGCAATTATATCGATTATATGCATCATCCTATCTCGAGGGATGGTAAAAATCGGTGTTGAACTCATTTTTTGCGCTAAAAGTGTCATATTTTCGTTAAATATGGGACCAAGATGGCGTCCGATCTGATGAAATTCGATCGTAGCGAAAGGGCTGAATTTTAGCACGAAAAATCTTTACTCTGATCTTGTTAGCGAAGTAGGTGAGTTATTATAAGGATTAAACGGTTCACAGTCGACAGTGTTATGATGCATACAACGTGACGCAAAAATAAAATAATAATAATAATAGTAATAAATAACCTATAACGTTGCGCGGGAAATTAAATGTGACGAGATAACATGGCGGGAGATTGTTTTTTTTTCTTCATGTTTCCGCGAACCGGAAACTCGCGCGTGGTTCTTAAAATAATGTGAGTTAACGTCGGTTATTCAAATCTTTGAACGCGTTCTGTATAATTTGCAATTTAAAATAACTCTTGGTAAGAAATGTAAGAAAGAAAAGGAATTTTTTTTTACAGTAATTTATGTTACAATATGTGGAAATAAGTATATAAGCTAAACGGTTTTCGCTCAGAGATTTTCTCATACGCTTATATATCTATTTTTAAAACTTTGTATAATATATCCGTTCGTATATATATATCGCGATTTAAAAACTCTGCAGTATACCGTAGGGGATATATTTATTTGAAAAATAAAGAAAAATAGAGAGAGAAACTGCAGAAAAGAAAAGAAATAGGTCAGCTGTGTGTTTATGATACGGTTGAGAAGAAGAAAAAAAAACTTGAAATAATTCAAATGTTCATAATTTTAATCATATACATATATACACACGGTACTGTGTAACTTTACAAACGGATTAATTGTGTACATAAACGAACTTTTTTTGTGTACATAAAGCGTCACCCGGTGGAAACTGTCGCTATAAGTTTAACGGCACTCTTTTATATCACTGTATATATACGTATAATAATTCCTAAATCTAGCTATCCTCTATGTATAGAAATCTAACGAAAAAAAACTTGGCCTGCCTTAATATAGATATTGATCCCTTATAAGTCACTTTGTCTCGGCTAAATATAGCAGAGTAGATAAATTCGGTCTGACAAAGAGAGAAATATAGTAGATTGGGATCTAAGATCTAAGAAACGTCGATACACCACCCGGTGGCCGATTGTGGCACTGAGCCATCTAGGTAACCCCGTATGTACTTTTCAATTTTCAATGAGCCAACAGGAAATACGGTGACCTTGAGAATCGTTTGGCGCGAAAAATTTGAAACCAAACATCAAGTTGATCAAACTGAAAGTACAGATTCATTTATTCATTTATTAATTTATTCGCTTGTTATGAAAGAAAAATTGCAAATAGAAAAAATGACCCAATAAACAAAGTGTAGTACATGTAGCAAAACAAACGCGTCGAGATACGCAGAGCCGCGGTTTCCGGGAGGCGTGAATGGCCGCAAATTAACTTTTCTTTTTAATTCACCTTATCTCTCACCTACTAGTGCTTATTGTACTCTCGTATTATGTTTATGTATCGCGTGTCTAATGACATAAGGTCGTAAGCGCCAATATACGAATTTTTGCTTGTCGTAAGAGCAAAAGGTCGTATATATTTTTTTAATCGTATTTAGACTATTGAAATTTAATACTAGGTCAATTAGAAGCAGAAGGTCGTATGTACCGGTGGATACGACCTTTCGGTCCTAACTTCGCAGAAAAAAAATGGTTTTCATTAATCGCAGAAGGTCGTATCCGCCAAATAAACGAAAAAAATGGCGGATACGACCTTCTGCTTTTACCATTTGTTTTTATTTTCCTCCAAAATTGTAATGAAAGAATGACGTATTTGCCCAACATACGACCTTTTGCCACCAAAATCGCGTTTTTGGCGCTTACGACCTTATGTCATTAGACACGCGATATAACTTGCAAATTTCATATACGACATTTTCCGAACCGAGTAACATTTTCAGGAAGTTTAATGAAAGATCCTGAGTTCAGACCACAGTCCAACATTATTAAAACCTTGGAAATATTATATAAAGTTATTATAACGATTATTATCAACACATTCTGAACAAAAAAGAGCTTTGATCGACACGTCAAACCATAATAATCCATCGTCGCTTTGAAGCCCAATGGTCTGTTCGAAACGAATTCATCGCCCACTCATTGGGTCGTTACTCAAATCGTTTTGGCTGCTTACCTAGAATTTAATAAACTGTAACTTTTTCTCCGCTTTACGGACTGAATATTTAGAGTTCCTCTCGGTTTTATCCAGGTCATATTAAAATACCTGATAGTTTAAAAAAAAAAAAAAGGGTAAACCGCAGGTTCTTATCTGCGGTAAATCAGTCAGGATATTCATATCCAACTGTTTTTTTCCGCTCGTTATCATCAAAGTCGAGCTACATTTATTTACAAAGTAAAATCTCGTTAATAAGAATTTTTATTTTCACAGGCTCGTCGACGACAGATGCGTCGTTTGCCCAGAGGCGGGGGATCTCTCGAATCCTCCAAAGAAATTTCGAGATTGCCTATTCAAGATATGCCCAAATCATCGTTACTCTGCTCAAAAACAGTTCTGGAAAGCAGCTAAACAGAGCGGTAGCTCTAGCACAGACGCCGTATTGCTCAAACGACTCCACGTAAGGATTTGAATCCCCGTCGAGTTTCGACTTCCTGTTATAGTTGCCTAAAATCAGATGAAATTTGCTTTCAGCATGCGGCGGAGATCGAAAAGAAACAGAATGAAACCGAACACAAGAAACTCATGGGCACTGTTGTTTCCTATGGAAATGTTATACAGCTGCTGCATCTCAAATCAAACAAATTCCTTACTGTGAACAAAAGACTACCAGCATTACTTGAAAAAAATGCGATGAGGGTGTACCTTGACGCTAACGGTAACGAGGGATCTTGGATCTACATTGCTCCGTTCTATAAACTGAGGAGTGACGGAGACAGCGTTGTAGTCGGTGACAAAGTTATAATGGAACCCGTTAACGCAGGGAGTCAGGGATTGCACGTGGCTGCTAATTACGAGCTCAGCGATAATCCCGGTTGCAAAGAGGTCTGAGAGTACGGAAATATGCCTAAAAATTTCTGAGAGACAGAGTCGTTACGGGAGTCCTTTTTCTCCGCAGGTGAACGTCGTCAACTCGTCAACTTCGTGGAAAGTCACGCTTTTCATGGAACACAGAGAGAATCAGGAGGAAATACTGAAGGGAGGAGACGTGGTAAGGCTCTTTCATGCGGAACAGGAAAAATTCCTCACTATGGACGAGTACAAGAAAAAACAACACGTGTTTTTGAGAACGACAGGCAGGACTAGCGCCACTGCCGCGACCAGCAGTAAAGCTCTGTGGGAAGTCGAGGCTAGTGTCTTTTTTATTTGGCTTTTGCCTTTTTCTGCAGATATTGAAATCATTTCATCCACATATTCAGGTCGTTCAACACGATCCTTGCAGGGGCGGCGCCGGTCACTGGAACTCGCTATTCAGATTCAAACATTTAGCAACCGGGCAGTATCTCGCCGCCGAAGTGGATACCGACGAACCTAGAGAATTGACAACAGGCAAGCGCGGTAAGGCATGCGGAACGAACGCGGTGTACTCCGCAATGTTGTTTGTGGCCATTCCACCAATTATCAACCAATTTTTGGGCTCGAAAAAGTCAGTAATAAATAATTCGGGTCCAAACATTGTTTAATAATTGTTTTAATTTTCCTCTATTATTTATGCATCGTAAAGCATGACGAGTTGCACAATTTAGAAAAAAAATTCATCTCTTGATGTCACTATGTCTGTCTATAAAAATTGGTAGCAATGAAGATAACACAACTATTATTTAAGTAGAAAATGTAGAAAACAAGTCTTGCGCCTTGGATTTTCATAGAAATACCCCCTCGAATTAATATTTTCCGCGTTATCCTCTGACCCAGAACCAGTGGGACCGGTTTATCGTCTGGTATCCGTACCTCACAGCAACGAAATAAGTTCGTTGTTCGAACTGGACCCCACGACTCTCACCAGAGGCGACAGTCTGGTGCCTCAATCTTCCTTCGTAAGGCTTCATCACATATGCACAAACACTTGGGTACATTCCACAAGCGTGCCGATAGACAAGGACGACGAGAAGCCCGTCATGTCAAAGGTCTGTCTCTTAACGAGACTACGCTTCTTCTGTAATCTTAACGAATTTTCATCTCACAGGTCGGCTGCGCCATCAACAAAGAAGACAAGGAGGCCTTCGCTCTGAGGTCCGTCTCTCCGGTCGAGGTACGCGATCTCGACTTTGCCAACGACGCCTGCAAGGTTCTAGCAGCGAGCAGCCTCAAGCTGGAGCAGGGGACCATTTCGCACAACGAGAGACGCGCGGTGACCAGTTTACTACAGGATATAGTATACTTCATTGCCGGGATGGAGAGCGATCAGAACAAGTCCGAGGCGCTTGAATTGATCGTGCCGAACGCCGAGAGAGACAGACAAAAGCTTTTGAGGGAACAGTACATTCTTGGACAACTGTTTAAGATCCTTCAGGTGAACTATTTCACCTTTTTCATCGATGTCCAACTCCGAGACGTGATCTTTGATTTACTTTTGTTTAGGCACCGTTTTTGGAATCGGCTGTCGGCGAAGGACCTTTTCTCAGGATAGAAGAGCTGAATGACCCGAGACACGCGCCTTACAAATATATGTTCAGATTGTGTTATCGAATTCTCAGATTGTCGCAGCAGGATTATAGGAAGAATCAGGTAATTTGAAATTCGTATTGGATCTTGAACGCGTTGATGAATTTTTTTCTTCTTGCCTAATCGTAGGAATACATCGCCAAGCATTTTGCTTTCATGCAAAAGCAAATTGGTTACGACATTCTTGCGGAAGATACGATAACTGCGTTATTACACAACAATCGAAAGCTTCTCGAGAAGCATATAACTGCGGCGGAGATTGAGACTTTTGTTGGACTCGTTAGAAAGAATATGTACAACTGGGAGTCAAGATTTTTGGACTATCTCTCGGATCTTTGTATATCTAACAAAAAGGCTATCGCCGTTACCCAGGAGTTGATATGCAAAAGCGTATTGAGCACTAAGAACGCAGACATACTCATAGACACCAGGTAGAGAACGAAAACTTTCGATAACTTTATCATCGTATCTTTTGTCTAATTGATCGGATATCGTTTTTTTTTCAGAATAACTCGCACTCCCGTCGAAGTTGACGACTTGGATGAAAGCGTCGATCACGACGACGAGGATATTGACGAATTCGAAGTTTCTTTAGTATGGGATCAAGGAAAGGTGAGAGCGATCGAGGCCTTCTGTTCATTACGAGGGGTGAACCACTCTTCAAGTCCGGTGTACAATAGTGTGTGAAGTCCTTGAAGTTCCGTGAAGTCCCTAAAGTCCCGTGAATTTCTTGAAGTCCCATGAAGTCCCGCGAAGTCCATGAAGTTCCGTGAAGTCCATGAAGTTCCGTGAAGTCCATGAAGT